>JAPKLW010002894.1:0-20597 GCA_026898455.1 Plectranthus barbatus | reverse complement strand
TGACAAATACTAAGCGATTCTGTCTTGCGCACCACCTAGCAATAGATTAAATTCATAATTTTTTATAAATTATTTTTTTTTCCAAAAAAAAAATAGATACATAAATAAGTAATTTGTGCTACTTAATTAAACATTCGCATACCTAACATATATAACTAATACTAAACTAGTTCAAATAATTTATTAATTAATCTTGAATAAATAATTAAATAGATTGAATTATACTTAGACATAATTAATTATAAATACATCATAGGAAAATAATTAGCGGAAATAGTTGGGAAAATAGCAAAATCTGCAAGTTCTTCTAAACCAACAATAATTGGATAATAAAATTTTCCAAATAATTAAGGAATAATTACGCCTCCATAGCCTACTAATATATTTATTAAAGAGTTAATACTAATGAATGAAAACTAATCACATGGTTGCCGACGAAAAACAAAAATTAAACCTATTAACTTATTTGGCAAATCTTTAACTGAGCCATTAATTCCAAATATATTAATTTAGCATGCGAAATTCTTAGATTATAAACAATTAACTAAAAAAATAAAGAAACATACCTCACGGCTTCCTCTTAAATCCTCTAGTATTTTCTCTTCTAATTTCTTTTCTTTAGCGTGAATTTATGATGGACGGAGGGGGTTTATTTATACTAATTAATTAGGGTTTATAAGATTATGAAAAGATTTAAAAAGATATGATATGGTTATCTTAGAATAATCCTAACTAAAATTTAAAAGATATAAAATTATCTTCTTAATGGATTTATTTAACTTTAAAAATAATAATTACATGCCTAGAAAAATAGATCCTAATTATGAATTTAATTTTATGCTTAATAATCTAGGGTGCGACTTATAAGACATAATCACATAATATCATGCTATAACATAAATTTAATAAAAGAAAGAGAAACAACTAATTTAAATTACAGTTAATTAATTTTTTTTAATTTATTATTATTTATTTTATTATTATTATTTTTTTCCGGATGCTACAAGTTGCCATGGGATACTCTCAAAAGCAAGGCATAGATTTTCATGAAGTATTCAGTCCAGTGGTAAAACATAGTTCCATAAGAATATTGTTGGCTCTAGTGGTGCAGTTAGACATGGAGCTTCACCAACTCAATGTCAAAACAACTTTTCTACATGGAGATCTTGAAGAAGTAATACATATGGCCCAACCACCTGGTTTTATTCCTGCAGGGTGCGAGGATAAGGTATGTTTACTACAGAAATCTATCTGTGGCCTAAAAACAGAGTCCTAGGCAATGGAATAGAAAGTTTGATGCACACATGAGATCTATTGGATTTAGTAGATCAAACTTTGACCACTGTGTGTATATGAAAAAGGGGTTTGTTTCTGGTATGATTTATTTGCTGCTATATGTTGATGACATGATATTGGCTGGGTCATTCCTTTTAGATGTAGAGAAGGTTAAGGAAGATTTAAACGCCAAGTTTGAAATGAAGGACCTGAGAACAACCAACAAAATCTTGGGTATGGAGATTGATAGAGACATAAGTAATAAGAGTCTCAAGTTACATCAATCTAATTATCTAATTAAGCTTCTAAAGAAGTTTAGAATGCTGCAAAGTAGACCTCTCAGCATACCTATTGGAATGAATGTTATGCTGTCTGAGCAACAAAGCCCAACAACTGTGTTTGAGGAGCAAGAAATGGACAAAGTTCCCTATGCAAGCTTGGTATGAAGCTTGATGTATCTTATGGTCTGTACAAGACCTGATATAGCTTTCTCAATCAGTTGTGCTAGTAGATACATGTTTGGACCTAGAAAGCCTCAATGGAATGTTTGTTAGGTATTCTAAGATATCTCAAAGGTGCTTGCACTCTAGGTCTGAAGCTCGAGAAGCAAGAAGCAGCTCAGGGCAACCCATTAGAAGGTTGTGTGGACTCAGATTTTGCAGCCAATCAAGACACAAGGAAGTCACAGTCTGGCTACTTATTTACTCTCTACGGGACTGTAGTGGTTTGGAAATCAAGAATGCAGTCGGTTGTAGCTTTATCCTCAACTGAAGCAGAGGTTGTTGCTGTAATAGATGCCATCAAGGAAGGATTGTGGTTAAAAGGGATTCTAGGAGAGCTGAATGTATCTCAAAGGACTGTTCATATACATTGTGATAGCCAAAGTGCTTTATATCTCACCAAGCATCAAACCTTCCATGATCGCTCCAAACATATAGACGTGAAGTTTTATTTTGTCAGGGATATAGTTGACAGAGGTTTGGTCAAGATGGTGAAGATACATACAAGTGATAATCTTGCAGATACTTTGACAAAAGCAATTCCTGCAGACAAGTTCAAGTTTTGTGTGAAGATGTTTGGAATGTGCTGATCTTTGTGATCAGCTTACTCGTTCTGTAATGGTACCGGTGTGAGGGGAATGTGTTGGTCTAAGCTTGAAGTTGGTGGTGTACTTATGTAGTCAGGTGGGAGTATGTAGTGTGAATGACTACATACGAGCTTTAGTGAGCTGGATCGAGCAGTCTGTTTGAAGCAGACGGAATTTGGTGTGATTATGCAATGTTTATAATTTATATATTTTAATTTTAATTGTATAATAACATAAGTAATTTATAATTATACAAAATAAAAAATTATATCAAAATTCATATATTTTTTTCTCTACAAATAGAGTATGATATTGATATATTTTTACACTAAAATTAAAACTCACTTTTCTTCACACATTTAATTGATACTTCTATTTCGTACTTCTATTTGTAATTGGCTTTATTTATATTATAATTATTGTAATTTTGTTTTGTTATCGAGTCAAATATCAATTTTTGTATTATGTTTAATTCTATTTCAACTGTTGTAATTTTTTTTATTATCAAGTGAAATATTAATTTTTTAAGAATATGTAATGTTTTATTATAGTTATATATTTTACATAAATATATAATTAAAAAAAATTTAAATAATACATATTGAAATATTAATATAAAAATATATATAATTTAGTTTGGGTGAATGTCATTGTTAAAGTTGGATTGTGGGTTATGTAGGTGGAAGAGAAAGAAAATAATATTTTATTGTTAGATTAGATTGTCTTAAATTGTTAGTAGAGATAATCTAAAGTAGTTCAATCCCATGATAGTTGACAAAACAAGAAAATGGAAAGAAATTGAAACGCCCAAGCACTAAACTAAGCTTAACAACAATTTTCACTCCCAACCCAATCGTCACCTTAGTAAGATATAAAAAAACAAAAAATAAAAAAGCAATTGTATAAATTTAGGTTGGTCTATGAACCTCATAAATATTTTTTAATTATTTATTGATGAATAAATAATAATATGATATTTGTCTCTATTTAATTGGTGTACTGTTTTTTATAAATATAATAATAAAATTAATATATCTTTTATATAAAAATAAATAATAAATATACTAAAATTCAAAATTTTGGATTCTCTACAAATAGAGACAAATTTTAGTATATATATATATATATATATAATAAATTAATTTTGTTTGAATATTTTTGTATCAATTTAGTTTGTAATATTTCCTAACAATATTTTAATATATTTAATTGTTCACTTTAATTTGATTATATTACGAGTGGTATTTTTATTTAAATTAAATTAAATTAAATAGAATCAAATAAAAAGATTAAATATAATGATGTGGTTGGATGATCATTGATAAACTTTGCAAAATTATTGTGGTTGGTTTATGTGATAGTTAATGATGTAGATAAGAGAGAAATTAATTAAATATTATAATATTTGGATTGTTGGAGGTTGTGACAAATATAATCTAAGGTGACAAATTTCCAACAGATCCGGGAGAAAACCCTAACGAAGGTAATTAATTAGGCCTTGAGACAGAAAGTACACATTTATTGTATTTCAACAAGCAACAATACATATAACACAAAAAGGGAGGGGAGAAACCACTGAGGTTAGTAGGTGATCTTGAATATTCTCATATATTTGAACTGTGTTGAAATCAATATAATGCTAAATAGCTAATCATATTCATACACTACAATTTTCATTTTTTTTTGTTATTTGCATTTTTCATTTAGAATTCTAACCCCATTTTTTTTTATTCTTATTTAATTTTCTAATACAAATCCTTTTCTTTAACCTACATTCCAAATGAATTTTTAAAAGGAATGTTGATTTTACTATATAATTTAATGGGGATGAAGAAAAATATAAATGTATAGAATAATTTAGTGATAGTGTGTGTGTTTATTTTTTCTAAAAATTATGTTTTTCGTGATTGCATTTTTGGAGTTTTTTGGGAAAAGAATGGATTTTTGTAACAAAATCTTTTCTCCAGCATTAGTAAATAATATATCTATGCATAGGAAATCATACATTTTTTTTTATATATAAATTTCATCGATACGATTAAAAATAATGACTTCTTAGCTAAAAGTATATCACCCCCATTCCGACATGAAAATGATGGTTCTATTAGTATTATTATAATTTTCACATAAATTAAATTTTATTTTTACTCTAATTCTTGGATTTGCAGGAAAACCGATGGATGATTTAGTGAAAGGAATACCAGGAATGGAAGGCATTCTCCGACGGCGTGACCTGCCCAGCTTTTTCCGCTCCGCTGACGTAAATGACCCCCATCTTCAGAGCTTAGGGACTGCAACGACGAACAGTGGACGAGCCCAAGCATGCATAATCAACACTTTCCAAGATTTGGAGGGGCCCATTGTATCACAGATGCAAAGCAGAATGCCAAGAATCTATTGCATCGGGCCAATCCATGAGCTGCTGAAATCAAGGCTCGTAGAAAATCAAGCCAAAGCCTCCATCATTGCAGGCAGTTTCTGGGAAGAGGATCGCAGCTGCATGGATTGGTTGAACGCGCAGCCCCCGAGATCTGTCATGTATATCAGCTTCGGAAGCATAACAGTTGTGACCAGAGAGCAACTGCTCGAGTTCTGCCATGGCTTAGTGAACAGTTCGCAGAGGTTTTTGTGGGTGATGAGGCCAGATTCAGTCGACGGAAATGACCAAATCCTGGCCGAGCTTGTCGAGCGTAGCGAAGGAAAGTGTTACTTGGTGGAGTGGGCACCGCAGCAGGAGGTGCTCAACCACCCGGCGGTGGGTGGATTCTTGACGCATAGTGGATGGAATTCGACTCTGGAAAGTATTACCGCCGGTGTCCCCATGATTTGTTGGTCTTATTTTGGTGATCAAATGACTAACAGTAGGTTGGTGAGTGAGGTTTGGAGGATCGGGTTGGATATCATAGATACGTGTGATAGATCGACTATTGAGAAGGCGGTTAGGGAGATCATGATAATAAAGAAGGATGAGTTCTTGGCAAAGGCGGCTCATATGGCAAAATTGGCTAAAAAGGCTGTTAACAGAGGGGGCTCATCATATTGCGATTTCGATGATCTAGTCGACTACATTAAATCATTTATAACTTCATAAATTTCCTAATACAAATTCTGGGATTTTCATTTACAAAAATTGAGTTTTTATATAAATTCGCGTATTTAAAGAATTTGTTGAAAGTATTTTCGTTCATAAATATATATATCTTGCATGCATTTGTTTTTTTATGTTTTTAATAAGAGATGGTACTCTCTTTCTTAGAAGTATATTAAAAATGTACAGATTTGCTCCTCTACAATTTGTTTGTTGAAGTGAAAACCATTTCCAGTAACTTAGTCCATGTAAGAATAATTCATATTGAAAAAGCTTTAGGGAATTCTTTTTTAAACATTTTTAATTCATTTCTTAGAAATTGTTGAAAATAATTATGAACTTATTGGATTATTTTAAGTGTGTATTGAGAGCTTCTAAAAAATTATGACTATGACAAATGTCTCGTAAGTCAAAATGGTTTCTGAGAATATTTAGTTTTAATAACTAATCATGACACTGAAGGGTTAGAATAAAGATGATGTTGTTTATAGGATATTCTGGGAAGAAACGAATGATGGTTATAGTCATTGAGAATCTGCAAGTTCGTTGTTAACGTCAACGAAGGATTCTTTTAAGACTAAGTAACTGTATTACCAAAGGTGATTTGGTTCTTCAAGAAATTGAAGATGTTGATGCATTTCCATTAAGAAAACCCTGTGTGAATGTGGATGTACCAAGGTTGGTACCACATACTGATGGTCCCAGATCAGAGTATGAATAATGTGCAGCAGAAGTAATTACACTCTAATTATAAGTAAATCAAGTTTCAGTGGCAGCCTATAAATAACAGTTTTAAGTTTAAAACTCAGTTTTAGTTAGGTCAGCAGATTAGTTATTAGTTTTACAGTTGAAACAGTTAGATAGTTTATACGCTTCAATACTTACACAATAAGTATGTAAGTATTGGAGGTTTCAAAGTATCTATGAAAACTGTATGATGCGGGAAGTAAAAGAAAACTGTACACGACACAGGATATTATAGTGGTTCGGAGCCTTAAGTCCTACGTCCACTCTTCGGATATCAGATCCGGTAATTCACTAAGTTATGAAGTTACACTCCTCACAATCTATAGCCAGCTGATGCAGAAACCTCTGTCCACAGCAAGGTGGATCACTCGCCCAGGCAGTTGCACTTCACTCCTTCTTCAGTCCGTCGAAGGCTCTGCGTCTTCTCTGTGGACCGGCTCAAAGTTGGACTGAGGACAAACCTCCCTTTTTCTTCTTCGGTAGGTTGGATGATTCTGTTCTTCCCAGAACGTTGACTGGTTGGTGGTAGCCCGTAATAACCTGTTCTTCCTTTGCAAAGATAAGGCTGCTGTGTTCTTACGTAGATAGTAAGAACACCAAGATACTAGATTAAGTGTGCTGACTTAATCCTAGTATTGCAATATCTTGCAGCGAATCTCCTTAGAATCCGTAACAATGAATGCAATGAGCTCAATAAATGAACTACGGGAGCTATGTCTTCTCTCTTGAAGGCGCTTGAATACTTTTCTACTATGAGTGACAATGAATGTGTTGGAGATTCAAATTAGCGTGTATAATCAGATGAGCAGAGTGGCAAAGGTTCTCAAGTCTCTGTGGTTCCTGCTATTTATAGGTGAAACACCAGAAACTAGCCAGTAGAGACATTGGAGATGATGTCCAATCATAATTCATGCTCTTCTGAAAATTCGCTCGTCTTTCTGCTTTTTTCTGCTACAATCGTACTGCTTTTCAAAGTAGTTTTACTTGTGTGTCAGACGTCAAACGTTGTATGCCAGTCGCAACTTAGTATAAGTCTGATCCTTTATCATTGACTTCTTGGTGATCCCTTGCTACTTTGTTCGACATATTTTCGTGTACGCATTCCAGTATGCGAAACTGTCTTGTTCATGAAACTGTTAGTTCATCTTGACAGTTTCTGTGTGACAACTGTGTCCACAGTTTTCGCGACCTTGCTCTGCTCATCTTCATCTTTTTGGTCAAAACAGTTTTTGCCTGGATGGTCTCTCCTCCAAAACTGTTCCACAGTTTCTTCCTAGACTTATTACAACTCGAATATCCTATACAAGGATTACATGAGATAATAACTCTAAGTCCTAGACTTTGATATGCGGTTTTGACACATCAAAACATCAAATTAAGGTAGGATTTCTACATCAATACCTAGCAATTTCCCCCCTTTTTGATGTTGTCAAAACCATACCTCTAAGTTTATCTGTCGGTAAGAGGATGCAGCTGATCTGAGTTTACAAATTTTTCTAGTCTACCACTACTCAGACATGTGCCTCTTCTATATTCGACCTACTCTAAATTATCTTCCCCCTAAATAGGATAATTCTCATCAGTTAAAGAAACAATTAATTTAGAGCAATAGGAAGGAAATGTTGATCACACTGGAACATGTGAATTCAGCAAGATAAGAATCAGGGAAAGAGAAAATGAGTGATTGTCTTCATTGTCTCCAAAATAGATTACAAATGCATGAACAAACTGCAGAAGAGAAAAATTTCAAAATAGTGCAAAATGGAAAGAATTCACCTTTCTTTTTTTATTCTACTCCTCCTTTTCCCGATTCAAGGAATTTGCATCGTCCTTTGATCTTGATGAAGTTGCAGTAGCGGTGGGTATGGTCAGCAGACTGGCTTGATGGATCTTGAGAACAACTGTTATGTTGGGAAATCTGTCTAAGGTTTCCTCCCTCAGTAGCTTATTTGTATAGATTGTAGTTTTGGTGGATCAAATCCTAAGTCCTACCAGCGTCAGTTGTCTCTAGATAGCTCTAGATCTGGTCTTAAATGTAAAGTCCTGTTTAGGTCTTTGAGTTGTAAGTCGCAACTGATCAAGACTCATGCTGACACTGTTCATCAGCATGAGAAGCGCTTATGACTGGCTACTATTCACCAGTCGGGAAGGGTTTCATCAGCAGGCGGCTGACAAAGACTCGTGCTGACACTGTTCACCAGCATAAGAAGCGCTTATGACTGGGTACTATTCACCAGAAGGGTTTCATCAGCAGGCGGCTGACAAATCTTACCAGCAGAATACGTGTTCTTGATTACACTATTCACCAGCGGTGATTTCACCAGTCATGGGAGATTCCAAGAAGAATTAACATCCAGACATTTGGTAGACTTAGATTATGCCAGGGCAAGTCACCAGCAGAGACTGCCAGCACAAGATCACCAGTATGATCTACCAGTCAGATGTTACCAGCAGAATTCCAGATTCTCTCTCCCAGCGCCGTAGAGACAAAAAGAAGATTCGCTGAGGAATCGACTGACAAAGTATGACTCTAAGGAAGGGGATACCTTAAAGTCTATCTATCACAAGACACCAGTCTTATTCCTCGGACTGACTAATAAAGCCGTTCTGACACAAAGAGATCTGTGTCAGATAAAGCGATCAAAGGTATGGATCCTTTCCGGAAAAACATACCTACCGCCGTCAGAAGGACATCCCAGGTCTGACACCTTTCCGGATGAGTCCAAACGGCTAGAAAGTTTGAATCAGATCCTGCGTCTATAAATACGTCGGAACCGTCAACATTCAAACCCCCCGAAATTCTTACGCACGAACTAGCAAAAATGCTGTCAAAATACTTACAGAACTTTTGAGGCTTTCCATAAGCTTTCCGTGTGTTGATTTATCAAACACGAGACTTCAAGTTTTATACTTGTAAGTTAAAGATCTCATTAGGTGTTCTTTCTCTTCCGAGAGAGTTCACAGCAGCTCCTGTGCATCCCAGCACTTGAGTTATTACGGGCGTACCTTGCCGTAGTGAGATTTACGTTCTTGGGAGAACTAAAATACCCAGTCAGCTGAGGAGGTCGAAGTGACGTGCTCGCACTCCGCCAGCTGAGAGGAGTTGAAGAGGGAACCAGGACCGGGAGCGGTTGATCTAGTGAACTGGTGGACAAGGCATTCACCAGCTAGAGATAGATCGTAGGACACCTGTAACCGATTACTCTTAGTGGAATTTCCAGTGCTTCGACTGGAGAGTGGACGTAGATCGATTGATCGAACCACTATAAAATCCTTTTGTTATTTATCAGCTTTCTGCTCTTCAGTCATATTTTAAACCCAGCACTCAAGTGTTGGAGTATATTCTGAAACTGATAGATAACTGTGCAAACAAGGCTAAATATTCTAAGTTTTGATACACCAGCTGACAGGTCCCAGTCAGCAGTGTAACCAGCGTGCAAGAAAACACTTTATCACTATTTCCGCTGCTAACGTTCATACTCTGAAAATCGGGACCAACAAGTGGTATCAGAGCGGTCGGTCTTTCTAGACTGATCGCATATCTGAGTCGCTTAGGACCGAGATCCACGTTTCCTTGCACTCTACTCTTTCTGTCTGATTGATTAGCTCAGGTACACAAGATGAATATTCCTAAGCTACTCAACTACAATCCTGACAAGCACGCAATGTGGCGAAAGAGGTCACTCATTCAACTGAAAAGTTTCCATCCGGAAATGATAGACGTGCTGGAGAAAGGGCCGATCCAGATCACCAAGACACAACACCAGCTAGGAGATCGCCCAGCTGCTGAGATCCCAGAGCCCCCAGAAGAATGGAACACTGAGGACAGGAAGCGGAATCAGCTGGACTCCGTTGCTCACGAAATGATCCTGTCATCTCTTCCAGATCCGCTGATGGAGGAAGTCCTCCAATTTGACAACGCCAAGGAAGTCTGGGATTACCTTGACAGTCTCTGTCAGGAGACAGATCAGATGAAGCGCAACAAATTGCAGGTTGCAGTGGACAAGTACGAGTCCTTCCAGATGCTGACTGGGGAAACCATCAAGGAGATGGAGGCTAGATTCAACGCCATCGTCAGCGAGCTGAAGTCATTGGACAGGAAATACTCAAATGCAGATCTTAATGCAAAGATCCTGTCCAAGATGCCCAAGGAGGACTGGTTCGTGAAGACTACAGCTCTTAAGGAGAAGGATCTGTCCAAAATGACTCCCAATGAGTTATTTGCTCAACTGCAGGCACATGAGTGGGACATCCAGATGGTGAACAAGAATGAAGCCATCTGGAATGTTGGATCTCCCAGCATCAAAACACAAGACGAAGCCTACTTCGTCAAGAGGGACTTCAAATGGAAGCCCAAGAAGCCTTTTCACACTGACAGATCTGCTGGGCCGCACAACCAGCAGAAAGAGATCCCATCCACATCGGGATCTAACTCCAAAGGCAGCGAGAGCTCTATCGCAGATCTTGAGCAACAAATGAAGAGACTGGCTGTTCTTCTGGAGAAAGCCAAGTCGAAACAGGGAGTATCTCTTAGCTCAACTGATGGAAAATTCGTCAAGAGAACTCCCCGCGTTTGTTATCAATGCCAATCCCCTGATCATCTTAAATTTGAATGTCCACAGGTGGATAAAGATGAGCGGGAAAGGCTGAAGAAGCTGGACAGAGGTTCCTGATATACCTGACCATGACGACGGAGAATACGCGTCAGATGAAGAGTCAGAAGAGGAAGCTCTACTGGCACTTATGGCGGCTTTCGGAGAAGAATCAAATGAAGAATGTGCTGACAGTGAGGAAGAACGAGCACTTGCCGCTGATGATCAGGTACAATCTGTTCCCCCAATGCATATCATGTCTGCACGCATTCTAGACGATTCTGAGTCGCATTGCTCCGACTCAGAGGTTGTCACCATAGATATTCTTCAGCAAGAATTTTTAAAACTTTACGAAATAAAGAATATCTTGGCTGGCGAAAACACCTCGCTAAAATATCAGATTTCTATTTTGACCAATGAGATTGAAAAATCTAGGTCACTCGGTGTAGAGTTAGCCACTCTGAAAGAGACTCACTCAGAATTGCTTAAGAGTTTTGAAATTTTAAAAACTGAGAGAGATACTTTTCAAAAGGTCGTCCTTGAGCAAGACAGTAAAATAAATCATTTAAATAAAGGCTCCAAGAATTTGGAAGAGGCTCTATCCCATTGGAGAAAGCCTACCGATAAATCCGGGTTGGGATTTAAAACAGATTTGAGCACAAACCAACCCCGAACAACTCACTGCTGGTAAGGGCAAGGGCAAAGTGGTAAATGCATCAGCACCAGCTGGTAATACCAACCAGTCCCGTATGGCTGATCAGCATAGGAATCATAAGACCAGATTCATAGGTGAGTCATCACGACAAAAACCTCAACTGGCAAAATCCTCTGCTGACAGGACGCCAGCACACCCTAGGACGCAGACTAAGCCGAATAATTCTAAGGCAATGAAGTCCGCATCAGCTACCAGTGGAATCCGACAGCCAGCACCAACTGTCAAGAGAATCCACACACAACCTCGTCAGTATGCCAATCACCAGCATACTTACAGGGGATCCAAATCTCAGAGAAACTCTGAGAGCAGGATAATGCCTGATAGGAGGAATACCTATCAGAGGCCTGAGCCCAATCACAAGTTTTCTCAAAGGGCTGTGAAGGCTAGCCATGGTGGTCCACACTCTCAGAGACCACAAAGGCAACACAATCAACCGGAAAAATATTTCCGAAACTCTCAGCGGAAGAATACTTCCAAAGGAGTTACACACACAACCACACCTTCCCAAACCAAACTCACGCATTACTTCAAAAGGAAGGGAAAGGCTACTAATGATATCAGCAAGGGTAAAACCGAGCTGAAAATCACTAAAGTCTGGATTCCAAAAGGAATAATTCAGCGATCTAACCCTGCAGGACCCGCAGATGATCGGGGACCTAAATAAATTCTATCTCTTTCTTGCAGGTACAGGATCATGCAACACAGCTTCAGAGATCAAGCGAGTGGATCCTAGATAGTGGATGCTAGGCTCACATGACTGGTGAAGAGGTTTTGTTTACAGATCTCACCAAGGTCAAAGGACCTCCAGTTATATTTGGTGATAACTCAAAGGGCAGAGTTATTGGCAAGGGCTGCATCGAGAAGAACGATGTCAGAATCATAAATGTATCCCTCCTTACCAATCTCAAGCACAACCTCCTGAGTATCAGTCAGCTGAGCGAAAGTGGATACACAATTTCCTTTGAGGAATCAGAGTGCCAGATCAAGGACAAGAAGACTGGCGAGATCAAGCTGAGAGGTATTCGGAAAGGAGGGCTATATATCGTCGACTGGCAAAGCGGGAGGACAGATTCATGCTTCGTGGCCACCAGTTCTATGGAAACAAACTGGCTGTGGCACAAAAGGTTGAGTCACCTGAATTTCAGAACTATCAACTACCTGGCCAAGCATGATCTTGTGGATGGACTTCCCAAGGGAGCGTTCAAGAAGGAAGGGATTTGCAAAGCATGCCAGCAGGGCAAACAAACCAAGAAGTCCTTCAAGAACCAGGCGCCAGTCTGCCCCAGTACCAGCCGGGTACTCGAGTTGCTACATATGGATCTCTTTGGACCAATAGCACCTCAAACCATTGGAGGAAGACGTTATTCGCTGGTGGTAGTCGATGACTACTCGCGCTATACCTGGGTAAAGCTTCTCAGAACCAAGGATGAAGTGAAGATCATTCTTCCAGATTTGATCATCAAAGCACAGAAACAGAGAGAAACTATGGTAAAGCGGATACGGTCAGACAATGGGACAGAATTCTGCAACAGTCTGCTGATGGATTTCTGCGCGGAAGCCGGCATCAAGCATGAAAGATCTACACCAAGGCAACCGCAGCAAAATGGACTGGCAGAACGTAGGAACAGGACGCTGAAAGAAGCGGTCCGATCCATGCTGGCAGAATCCGGATTAGGATAGAGTTTCTGGGGAGAAGCGTTGGTGACGGCCTGCTACACTCAGAATAGAAGCGGGATCAACGATAGACTCCAGAAAACTCCCTACGAAGTTTATTTTGGTCGTAAGCCTTCTATAGCTCATCTCCGTGCTTTCGGTTCACCATGTTATATCCATAATAATGGTAAGTCAAAGTTAAATACTTTTTCGCCTAAGGCTGATGAGGGTGTCTTCGTCGGATATGGACATCCCTCTCACAAGGGCTATAGAGTATTTAACAAGACCACCAAACTTGTGGAAATAACATGCAATGTTGTTTTTGATGAAGCTACTTTAGTGCGCAGGACATTACGACAACTGGCTGAAGATGTTCCTGAGGTCAATGATGTCATTGATCAGCTGGGCAGGAATCCTTCCAATGCTCAACCAACTGGTTTGACTAGACCTATGACTGGATCATCTTCACAACCAGTTTCCTCGGTTGCCCATCAGCAATCCGGGAGGGTCGGTGATGCAATTGACCTTGCTGAGACCTTACACTCAATCTCCCTGAGTGGAACTAGCAATAATCCAGGGGGAATTCTGACTGGGATCTTTGAGTCAGAAGACAGCGATGAACCAGCTGGAATGGATGCACCAGCTGACGGTGACAACATCTCAGAAGGCTCAGGAAATCAGTCAGATAGTGGAGCTGATGAAGAGACTATTCCGCCTGGTGAAGGTCAACCACCAGTTACAATTACAGCTCCGACTGGTGAAGATCTGGAAGCACCAGTCATCAAGACAGAAGAACCAATCTCACAGCCAACACCAGAAGACTCTCATCTTCCCAAATGGCTGAGAGATCACCCATCCGATGCTATTCTCGGTGATCCGAAAGGTTCTGTCCAGACTCGACACGGCAGAGCGCTTCTGACTTGTTTTATTTCTCAAATGGAACCTACTTCCATAGGAGTTGCGCTAGAATCTGCCGATTGGATCAATGCCATGCACGAAGAGCTTGCGGAATTCACTCGCAACAATGTTTGGGACTTGGTAGAGAGACCATCACATCAGTCAGTGATTGGCACCAAGTGGGTTTTCAAGAACAAGCGAGATGAGAATGGCATTGTAATCAGAAACAAAGCTCGATTAGTCGCCAAAGGTTACAAACAGTGTGAAGGCATCGACTTCTACGAGACCTTCGCACCAGTTGCAAGAATGGAGGCGATACGGTTGTTCCTTGCGTATGCAGCGTATCATGGATTCACGGTATTCCAGATGGACGTGAAGAGCGCCTTCTTGAATGGCGAGTTAAAGGAGGAGGTATATGTCGAACAACCTCCTGGCTTTGAAGTAGGCACCAAAGTGTACAAGCTGAGAAAGGCCCTGTATGGATTGAAACAGGCGCCCAGGGCTTGGTACAAAACGCTGTCACAGTTCCTGATCCGTAATGGATTTCGGAAAGGAAAGATCAATAGGACTCTCTTCCTCATCAAGGATGCTGATGATATGCTAATGGTGCAGATATATGTCGATGACATTATATTCGGGTCAAAGAATATGTCTCTCTGCGAGAAGTTTTCTCAATTGATGCAGAACTCATTTCAGATGAGTATGATGGGCAAATTAACATACTTCCTAAGACTCCAGGTCCAACAGTCAGCTGATGGGATTTTCATTAATCAGCGGAAGTATACCAAGGACTTAATTCAGAAATATTGCCCAGAGAAGACTAAGTCCCTCAGAATACCGATGAGCCCCAGTTGTCAGATCTCTCTTGATGAACAAGGGGAATCGGTTGATCCTACCAGCTACAGAGGTATTATTGGATCACTTCTCTATCTGACAGCCAGCAGACCCGACATTTCATTCTCAGTCGGAGTATGTGCCAGATTTCAAGCCAATCCAAAAAGGTCACACATGGAAGCTGCTAAGAGAATAGTGAAATACCTCAAGGGGACTGAATCTCTTGGTATATGGTACCCCAGGCATGATGAGCTTACACTCATTGGGTATTCCGATTCAAATTTTGCTGGATGCCGTATAGATAGAAAAAGTACCAGTGGTACGTGTCAGTTTCTAGGACACAAGCTAATCAGCTGGTTTAGCAAGAAGCAACACTCTATTGCTACATCTACCACTGAAGCTGAATATGTTGCCGCTGCCAGTTGCAGTGCTCAAATTCTTTGGATCAAGCAACAACTGGAAGACTATGAAGTGGACACTGGTTGCGTATCCATCTATTGCGACAACAACAGCGCTATGTGCATAACGAAGAATCCGGTTCATCACTCTAGGACCAAGCACATAGATATACGACATCACTTCATACGTGATCATGTCGAGAAGAAGGATATCAGCGTAGAGTACATCAGAACCGAAGATCAACTGGCTGATATTTTCACCAAACCTTTGCCAGAAGCAAGATTCAAGGAGTTGTGCATCAAACTCGGTCTTTTGGAGATTGATGCGAGCCCTAGTGTTGAGGAAGAATGAGTCCCAGCTCTCATTCCGTTCTTGATTTTCTGGAGAATGCTGATTACGACTAAGTCCAAGTTCTTAGTCTTGATGTTTTCTTTAAGTGGTGTCTCAAGACCACAAGTGGTACCTACTGGCAGAACTTATCCCATAAATGACAAAGGAAATGAGTCCCAGCTGTCATTTCGAATTTGCCAGCAGCCAAATACCATCAGTCGAAGTAAAATTGGGTCCCAGCTCCCAATTCCAAGCGATGACTGATGACTTCTACTGAAATCCACTGACATATATCATAACAACACTCACGTTTTTAAAATGGTGAGGAAGTGAATTTCTTGAAGAGAAGATTATGCGGAATAAATTGAGTCCAAGCTCTCAATTCTCTCGATCTTTCAAGTTGTCAGCAGACAACTGGTGAAACTTCAACGACTGGTGAAAATTGAGTTCAAGCTCTCAATTTGTCTAAGTACACGGGCACCAGTTGTCGACTGGTAAGAAGGCCATACTGACAGAGGGAAGTATGCGACTGGTATATACTACTGATGACCAGTAGAGTCCCAGCTCTCAACTGACGATCTCTTGAAGACCAAGGGTCGTGCCAGCTGTCGCAGAAATGGCGGGATTGTTCAAATTGGTCTTGCGTGTGCATATCTTCGAATTTAATACGGCATTTAATGCCACATTTAATGCGCACAGTGACTGCGCAGCCAAACACAGGCACGCGACCAATCCGCGTGTGCCATGTCAGCTACACGCAATATCTCTCGTCACCACGACCACGCACGTCGCTACAGGGAATCGGGCCTGCTGATGACCATTGATTCTTACTTTCTACGAGTTCATCTCGTCCGTCTATTCTTGCATGGCTCAAGTATTTATATCCGACTTTCTTCATCGGATAAATCTTTATGATTCCTCAACCTTTCAGAACATTTGTTTTGTTCATCTTTCCATAACATTCCCTGCATTCATGGCATCTTCTTCCAACCCTGCTACTGATATTCCTTCTTCATCTTCCTCTGAGTCCTTAGACTTACCTTTAGCCGAATCTCACATGCCTACCTTCACAGGCATTGTGAAACAAGAAGACATCGATTACTCCTATCCCTTTAATAAACTTGTCCACTTAAACAAAAAGGACACCCAACATCTCCTTTCCAACTCACAAATCCGGGCTGCCCAAGTCCAGAAGGAGAAAATTCTAAATGATAAGTTAGCCGAGAAACACTTTGGCCAAGAGCTGATGGAGATGATTGACAGGGAGCAGCTCCGACCATATCTGACAGCGGCTCCCAGAGTTTTCCACCCACACATGGTTGCCGAGTTCTATGCTCGCGCAGTCATCGCTGATGACAGGAAATCCTTCACCACGTCGGTGTTCGGGAAACTGATCACCGTGGACGCAGAGTACCTGGCCAACCTTTTTGGGCTGAGGAGTTCTGGTGAGGAGGTGGCGACGTATCACAAGGATGATACGGTGGAGTTCAGGTGGAGGTGGGCTGAATGGAAGAAGAAGGAGGTAACTATCTTCAAGACTGGCATGAAGAAGTCGGAGATGCGCGACTTTTGGCAGATGGTCTGCGATATTGTCGTGCGCATGCTCCAGTGCGAGGTCGGCTCCTATGCCGAACTGAGCTTAAAGAAGTTCTCCGTTATGTGCGCACTGGTGGATGGCGCTCATGGCAACTGGGCCGAATTCATATTCGGGCGCCTACTGGAGAACGTGGAGAGAAACAGTTCAGTGAAGGCGGAAGGGAAGTTCCTTCACGCCGTGTCGTTTGGGCTGCGGGTCAGCCACATCCTCGAAGTGGAGATGGGGGATATGATCGACCAAGGGGAGCAGCTGGTTGGATCCGACTTCATCCCGGTCACAAGAGTTAAGCTTGCTGACCCGGATTACAAAAAGCCCCGACGACTGAAGGGCAAGAAGGCCGTCGATCCAGCTGAATCTGTGTCTGAGGAGGAGCCAAAACAGATATGGGAGGCAGCGCCAACAGTTGCTCTCCCACTGACAGCTGAGGCCAAGACCGAACTAAAGAGGAAATTTGAGGTTGAATCTTTATTCACCTCAATGGAGCAGGCAGTGACTGAGGAAACCAGTCAATTTCCATCTGCTGAGCCATCAGCACAGATGCCAGTCACCAGGTCTTCTTCAAAGAAGAAAGCCAAGGTTCACCAGCCCCAGCTGCCCCAGCCAGCTACTATCTATGCTCCAGCATCAAAGAAGATATCTATACCAGTCAAGAAGTCCATCCTTGGACTGACTGAGGAGGAGACGATAGATAAAATGACCAGGAAAAGGAAAAGGGTCAAAACAAAAGCTCAAAAGCTGGTTGAGCAAGCTAAGAGGGACCACAATGCTTCTATTGTAAGGAAGAAGCAAGCAAAGGCAAGGCTGCAAGCCTTAGCCGACCAGCGGAGAAGGGAGGCAGAACTGGCAGCCCGCGATGAAGCCTTTGCTAGGATAAAGGCTGATCATGATTCTCGACGTCAGGCGCAACTGGCGGAGCAAGTGCATCAGGTGGCCAAGGGCAAATGGGCAGTTGCCCAAACTTCAAGTGGCATGCCACCAGTACCAGCTCCAGGCCAGATCCTTTCTGACGAAACTTTCTCGCGCCTGATGGTCATGGGAGCTGAGGAGGACGTACTATCCCTGGTAGATATGTACCGGCCGGAGGAGGATGTGACTGAACCGTCAGCTGACATTGGAAGAGCTGACGGGGGATCTTCTCAAGTCCCTCCACCCGTGCAAGGGGGTGGTGGAGGTAAGTCTGAAGACCCACTGGCCGTGCAAGGGGCCGCCAGTGGAGGAGTTGTTGAACGGGCGACCACCCCGGAAAAACTGGCGAGTTTCTCTGATCTAAGCTCTGACTTAGAGGATGAGCCGGAGCCCGAGGAACATGGTGGCGTCGCTGATGATCAACCTTCGCCAGACATCATCATTCCCGACGACGAATCGCCACCAGTAGTACAGCACTCCAGGGTACAACGGATGGAGCCCAGGGATCTATTCCCTAATTTTGAAGCCGAGGCTCGTCTTCCTGCCAGTCGTCCACAAGTCTCAGAAGCATCTACATCTTCTGGACGACCAGCAGCATCTACACCAGCATCAGCACTACGTGTGAGATCAGAGAGGAGGTCTTACATGTTAGGTATCCATTTTTACTCACTCATCGATGAGGATGCCTATCGTGCTATGGTGACAGGGATTCACAGGTGGGAGCACCGTGGGGATCTGGCATTCCATAATTCACGAGTGCCTGAACCATCAGCATTCTTTATCATCCCCACCAGCGGTCTCCCTCACCAGTCGATCTATGCCTCGAGGATCCTTGACTGGTGCCTGCCCTTACAACCGGTGGAGTATTTCAATTTCTCCCTCTATGAGTATGCTGAGAACATCACAGCCGAGGTGGAGAGGGCTGTTGATGAAGAGTTGGTCACCAGGTATGGGGACCTGGGTGATATTTTTGATGAAGAACTCTTTCTGGAGTTCCGGCGCTGGAGGATCTTTGACTGGTGCCAACGCCAGTTAAATGTGGAGAAGAACGCGGTCCTGTATGCCAGGCTTGGGCTTGGATACTGGCGATCAGAGGAGGCATGGGCCAACGAATTCATGGGCACTGAAGCTCTCGGCCACCATCAGTTGTCGATTAGGCGAATCAAGCGCCGACTGAGGAAGATTGCTCTTTACCGACAACTGACTGGGACTTCAGGCCTTCCTCCGTCCAAAATGGTCAAGTTACCATTTCTCCAGTTCCAAAGCACCAGCCGCGGGTACCAGCTGATCTATGCTTTAAGACGCATAAAGGTACTCATCTCTCTCCCCCGGATCCATCCCTATTTCGCTGTTCTCTTTGATATGGCTGCCAGCGCTCTGCTGGTAGACCACATTGTGGAGGAGGATCCCTCCAGAGATAGGTGGCTGACCACTGCCGTCCCCACTGTTCCAATGATCATGGGCGATCTTGCCCCACCTCATATGGACTGGCAGCTGGCTGTTTTCACAGACCCACCTGTTTTTGCACAAGGCCCGCCAGCATCAGCCGAGGTGCCCGCGGAGGAGCCCGCCCCAGTGGAGGTACCAGCTGATTCTGCACCAGCAATGGCTACTACCGCACCTGATACGCCTTCCACATCCATGGAAGTATCTGCGGAGCCAATCTCTGAAATTCATCCTCCTGCGCAACTTCTTGCTTACATCGACGCCAGGATGGATCAACGTTTCGCCTCTTTCCAAGACCATGTAGAGCAACGATTTGAGTCCGTCACCGCCGGTGTTGCCACCTTTTTGGCGCGGATCCAAGAGGGGGAAAGGGCGCGAGCACTGGCTGAAGAGGAGAGAGCCAGAATTGCTGAGGAGGAGAGACGCCTTGCAGCTGAAGAGAGGAGAATTGCTGCTGAAGAGAGGCTGAAGAGAGAGCAAGACATGGCCGCTCTTACTGAGATCCTGAGGTCTATCACCAGTGCTCGGACTCAGTCACCAGGATCATCTTCCAGGCCATAGACTAGTCAGTTATCATTCACTGTACATGTAATTGCTAAATCTTTAATGGAATGTTAACTGACAAGTTGATGACAATCTCTAATTGTCCAACAATTGTCTAAGTTTTTACTTACCAGCTGAATTTACACATCCAGTGTAATCAGCACCAGCACTCGTCTTGCATGTTTTAAATTTATTTACATGCTTATCTTCGTCAGATTTTTTTTCAGATTTGCTCAGATCTTAATTTCCATATTTTTTAAACGAGCATTATCTCTCCTAGTTTGAGGGGGAAGATTTTTAGTTAGAGCTGATGTTGAGGAAGTAATTTCGTGGGTTTAGATCTGATAAGTTTCACTTGTAAAACCCTGAAATTATCTGTAACTTTCCTCATCAGCTGAGTGCTCGCTGGTTAGGCTTTGATCGCACCAAAAAGGGGGAAATTGTTGGGAAATCTGTCTAAGGTTTCCTCCCTCAGTAGCTTATTTGTA
>JAPKLW010002893.1:18833-50033 GCA_026898455.1 Plectranthus barbatus | reverse complement strand
TTGAATATTTCTGAATTAGAAATTCAATTTAATTTTCTTATTTCTTTTATTGTTAATAAATACTAATTTTCTTATTTCTTATTTTTGTTAATAAATATGAGTAGTTGCATCTACCTAACTAGTTTTATGGTTGAAGCTCAAATCACATCAT
This sequence comes from Plectranthus barbatus, assembly GCA_026898455.1. Taxonomy (NCBI): domain Eukaryota; kingdom Viridiplantae; phylum Streptophyta; class Magnoliopsida; order Lamiales; family Lamiaceae; genus Plectranthus; species Plectranthus barbatus. Next base: position 49,882 of record JAPKLW010002893.1, on the reverse strand, counting down.
TAATTTATTGAAGATTTTTTTTAGATTTACTTTTGAAAATATTGCTCTCCATTAGTCTTCAGTAGCTGACAGTCAATCAACTCTTGTGTTTGAAAATGGTCAAGCACCGATTTATATTTTAAATATGAAAAATATCAGGTATACTTTATACTATTGGTCAATTATAAAAATTATCCTAATATTTCTCCAACATAGAATTATACTCTAATATTTAGTTCAGTCAATTAAAAATACTCTTCTTTATGAAAAATACCCCAATATTTTATCTATAATTGAATTATACCCTAATATTTAACTACGTCAATTAAAATATCCTATGTCGTTAATGGTAATTAGGGGTGTGTGTGTTTAAATTAACATAAGAAAATTTTACAAAATAGACTCCAAACCACATAAATTTCAATTGAGGTTTTCTAAACTTTGTCGACCATGTCAAGTTTATTATTTTTCTCTAATTTTGTTTTCTGAATTTATTCTTGTTTTATTTTTTATTAATTATTAATTAGAGTTCATTATACCAAATAAGGTATTTAATTATTTTTGGTATTTAAATTTTATTTTTAGTAATTGATTGATTATTAATGTTGAATATTTCTGAATTAGAAATTCAATTTAATTTTCTTATTTCTTTTATTGTTAATAAATATTAATTTTCTTATTTCTTATTTTTGTTAATAAATATGAGTAGTTGCATCTACCTAACTAGTTTTATGGTTGAAGCTCAAATCACATCATTAATTTATTGAAGATTTTTTTTAGATTTACTTAGCTCTCCGTTAGTCTTCAGTAGGTTAGTCTTCAGTAGCTGACACTCAATCAACTCTTGTGTTTGAAAATGGTCAAGCACCGATTTATATTTTAAATATGAAAAATATCAGTTATACCCTATACTATTGGTCAATTATAAAAAATATCCTAATATTTCTCCTACATAGAATTATACTCTAATATTTAATTCAGTCAATTAAAAATACTCTTATTTATGAAAAATACCCCAATATTTTATCTATCATTGAATTATACCCTAATATTTAACTACGTCAATTAAAATATCCTATGTCGTTAATGGTGATTAGGGGTGAGCAAAATCGAACTGTCAACCGAACCAAACCGAAGTGTTTTAGGCGAATTCAGGTCTATTTGGGTTTAGGTTCAATTTCAGTTCGGTTTTTATGATTTGTAGTCCGGTTCAACTCTACCTGCCCAAAATCTTATATCATATATATATATATATATATATATATATATAATAAATTAGGTTGTGGGTTGTATATATAGAAGAGATAGAAATTAAAAAAACTGAGTTGTGTTGGATTGTTGAGGTTGTTGTAGTGGATAGGCTTAGTATATTAGAAAGCGAAAAAAATTGGTTCGATTTTGTACGGATACGAGGCCCCAGGAACTGACAAAGAATATGGTAGGAAACAATACGAGAAAAGTGAAGAAAGACAATGAGCGTAATTGAAAAGATAAATTACACGTAAAACCAGATAAAAACCGTAATTTCTTTGATAAATATAGGTACAAGGTGCGTAGAAGTAGTTGGATAGCGTTACAGCTAAGCCAAAAGTAAGCGTTATGAGTAAAGAATATGTGATGATCGAAATAGAGTTGACTACCCCTATTTATAGTTCATAGGGGAGTCAAGTACATAAGATAAACCTAGCCGCTAGGTTTCCCTAAGGTTTAGGAGCCGTTGGAGCTGTTTCCAGGGAAATAGGGGTTTGGTGCAAATGCCCACGCCTTCTTAGGAGCTGTCAGGGCTTAACCGTAAGCTGGTCCTTCCAAGGTCTCGATCGCGCACCTACTTGGATGACCTGCTCGTGCAAGGTATGCAAGGTGCCGTTTCCGGTGAGGCTTAGAGGTGCGTGGCTCTTCTTCGTGACAGACTGTCCTTAGCCGCGTCTCGCGTACCTTGAAGCACCTGCTGGACGTGCTTTGTAAGCTTCAACTGTAAGTTGCACCTGCGCGGCTCCTCCGGAGCTGCGCAGGTGCTCTCAGCTCCGTACCTTACTCCTAAGCTGGGAACAAGGTGCGAACTCGTAAAAAATGGGTCGGGGCAGGTCCGTTAGGCCACGGCCCTAACACTTACCATATCTGAATGTTGGAAATATAATCGTAATCCAATCCTAACTGCTCTAATTTCTAAGTTCTCTCATTTCAGAAATTAAAGTTTACTTTCAGATTTCTGGATCATCAATTATTAGGTTACGCTTATTCATGTGTTGATGTAACTGATCGATGCAAAAACCTGCATACAGATTATAGCATAGGACAAATAAATTTATAGACAACCCAAGGGTTGGTTGATCCCACAGAGATAGTGCAATGAAGGAGAATCATGTACTGAATATGGTTTTTAAAACTTTTGTTTGGGCAAATAAACTTTGAAGGGGTTTTTGGTTTTCAAAACAAGTAATTAAAGAGAGATAAAATTCAAATATTAAAAAGCACAGATTCTAGGGAAATCTACCAATCTGATCAACATGCAAGAAACAAATATTCAAACCCAGAAAAGATATTTTGGTGAAAATCTATTAAGATGGAAATAATTCCTTGGTCGGGAAATTAAATCCTAATTCATTAACTTGTGGTAATCTCCTCTCGGTCTCAAACACACCAATTAATCAATTTTGTTAAAGATTAGATTTTTCCTACAATTGAAATCTTCTTGGTCGGACAGATAATCAAAAGTATTAAATCCTAACTCCCTGTTACTAACCTTCACCTCTCGGTCCTTCGATTAATTAACTGAAACCTACCTCAGTCTTCATCTCTCGATCCTTCGATGAGAATAGATTTAAAATAAAACATAGGATTTAAACCAGTTTAAAGGGTTTGAATTATTGAATCAAAACATGCATCACAGATGGAGAAACCCTAGAACCTGTTTACGGTTCTAGCCTAACATATTGAAAATAAACATTGCAGGGAAAATTAAAGATTTCATTAAAAACAATAAAGGTTCAACAAAAACTAAAGAGGAATTCTCAAAAACTTAAACTGAGAACGGAAAATTAAAGTAAAAATTAACAACTGAAGGGCAAGAGGGAACCCCTAATTCTGAGCTATTCAAGAGTTTATATAGTAGTAGGGTTGAGGCCTTGGATGGTAGGAATTTCCTTATTGAATTGATGGTTTCAAAAGGAATGATTTTCTTTGTTGAAACTTCCCTTTTGGGGTCTTCATTACTTCCAAATTGATGTGTAACTTGAATCCCAAGCAATTCTCGCCCAAAATATGTGGAAAACTCCCAGAATTTTGCCAAAATAATTCGCCCCGGCCGAGATAACCTTCAAATCGGTCGAAACAGAGACCTCGCCACTTCCGACCCTTCTGCGCAGTCTCACAATTTTGGCCATAACTTTCACTCCCGAACTTCGATTGACCCGATTCCAGTTGCATTGGAAAGCTAACTCAAAGATCTTTCAAATGCCATGCTCCATTAGCTCAGATTCCGTCGGTGGAAGAATTCGTAACTGTTTCTTTGAACATCTGCTGCTTTCGGTACGGGTTTCCATTGGATTTGGCCTAAAACTTGCGAAATCATACCATGACAAGCATAACACCCTACAAAACTATACTCATGCTCAATTTATTCAAGAAAACAAACTAAAATTCATAAAAGAAAAGAAAAACAATGCGATAAGAGAGTAGAAAAACAAGCTTATCAGTAACCAAAGTGATAAGTTAAAGTCTTCTAAAAACCTAGCCTTCTAGAAGATAGGTTGTTACAGCAGCAATCTAGATTATTCTTCTGTTAGAGCTGTTGTAACAACTCGTGTGTGTAAAAGCTTGTAATCATACTTGAAGAGTTGAGTTGAATAAACAGTTACAGATTTTCTCTCTAAAAATTCTAACCTTAATAATGAATGCATGACATTTTGACATGGTATCTTGAGCCATTGTCGAGCTTCTCATCGTCTTCTTCCTCTCACTATCTCATTTGTGATCTGCTTCAATGACTGCTGTGATCACACTTCCTGCCATTTCTCTCAAGCTCTCCAAAGCAAATTACAATTACTGGAGACCGCAAGTGCTCTCTACAGCTCGAGCCTATGGACTCGATGGCTATCTTATCGGATCTATACCAGCTCCGGCAAAGTTTGTGGCGGTGACGATTCCTAAATCGCCTAATTCTGATGAAACAGTCATCCAATTGCCTCAGTTGAATTCAGTCTATCTGCAGTGGGTGAAGAGTGATCAACTACTTGTTAGTTGGTTGCTTGCTTCAATTTCAGAGCAGATGCTAGGGCATGTTGCCCGATGTTCAACGATATTTGAAATATGGTCAGTCCTTGAGCAATTGTTTCAGAATAGTTCCAAGGCACGAATTCTACAGTTGTGAAGCCAACTCCACTCGTTTAAGAAAGGATCTCTCTCCGTTGATGATTATATTAGCAAGATGAGGGAGATAGCCGATGATCTAGTAGTTGTTGGACATGATATTACAGAAGAAGAGCTTATTCTGTATATCCTTGAAGGTGTGGGTAGCGAGTTCGATGCAGTGGTAGTCAACCTAACTGTGAGAGCTGAGAAGTTCACAATACCTGAAGTACAGTTCACACTTCACAATCATGAGATGCGACTGCAAAATAATCAGTATGCAGTGAATAACTCATCACCAGTTGCTCATGTTGCAATGCAAAACAATGGTTATTCAAACAAAGGAAATCGTGGAGGTCGATTTCGTGGTAGAGGAGGTGGTCGTTACAGTCGATCGAAAGTTTTCTGTCAATTGTGTGGAAAAGACAATCATGTGGCTTACAAATGCTTTAAGCGGTTTGATGCTTCATTTCAAGGTCCTAATTCAAACTCTGAGAATGCTAGTCAAGCTTTTATTGAAGCGCCTTCCTCCTATCATGAAGATGTTGGCTCCGAATGGGTGATTGACAGTGGCGCAACCACACACATTGCTGCAAACCTCAATAAGCTGCAAGTGAAGGATTAAATATGCCGGTCTTGACTCTGTGACAGTTGGTAATGGTTCAACACTTCCTATATCTCATGTTGGTAAGTCAGTTATACCCAACTCTACACATGATAAACCTCTTCTTCTTAACCATATCCTTTATGTACCAAATATAACCAGAAACCTGATTACTATCTCTCAATTTACCAAGGATAACAATGTTATTATTGAGTTTCATCATTCTTATTGCTTGATAAAGGACAAGCAGACAAGTCAGATTCTTCTCAGAGGTCAGCTGAAAAATGGATTATACCAGCTCGATCTTCGACATCTCCGCAAATCAACTAAAACGTGCCTACTCACCACACAACCTACCTCATCCACAACAATGGTTTGGCATCAAAGACTAGGTCACACAAATACTCAAGTGCTTAAAGATGTGTTGAAGATGGAGAATGTACGTGTAAAACCCTCTGATATTCTCTTTTGTAACTCTTGTTGTTTAGGAAAGTTACATCAGTTTCCTTTTCCTTCTCGTCCAAATAGAACTTGTAAACCTTTCCAACTTGTTCATATGGATGTATGGGGACCTGCAGTTGTACCATCAAATGAGGGTTATAGATACTATATACATTTCATAGATGATTTCTCAAGATTTACATGGATTTTTCCTATGTCTCTTAAATCTGATGTTCACTCCATATGTGTTAGGTTTTTCTCATATGTTCAAATTCAGTTCCACACCACAATTCAAGCTATCCAGTCGGATTGTGGGTCTGAATATAGGTCCTTACTTCCCTTCTTCCAGGATAAAGGTGTTGTTCTATGAAACTCATGCCCTTATACTCATCCTCAAAATGGCTTAACTGAACGTAAACATAGACATATAGTCGATATGGGAATATCTTTGTTAGCTCAAGCTCAAATTCCCTTTAGTTTCTGGTGGGATGCTTTCACTACAGCTGTATACTTAATAAACCGACTCCCACCTCCTGTAACTCACTCATCATCACCATATCAGTTAATGTTCAAAACTAAACCTGATTACAGCTTTCTTAGAACTTTTGGGTGCTCATGTTTCCCATATCTTCGACCTTATAATTCCTCCAAACTCCAATTTAGGAGTTCACAATGTATCTTGTTAGGGTACAACCACACTCACAAAGGTTATAAGTGCTTAAGTCAGTCTGGCAAAGTGTATATTGCTAGGACCGTGTTGTTCAATGAGCTTGAATTCCCATACACAAAGTTGTTTCCTTCCACTTCAGTAGCTTCTATCAGTTCTCCTCCTGTCATGTTTACTTTACCACTGCAGTATCCATCTCAATCTCCATGTCAAAGCACTAGTGATGCCTCACCATCTGCTGATCATATCCATTCTTCACCAATGCCAGAAACATCATCTAATACTGACTTACCTCAACATAGTATCTCTCCTGATAGACCATCTCCTAAATTGAGTCATCCATAAATTCAGAACCTTCACCAACCTCACATGATAACCAAAACCCTCAACCGAACCATCCCATGATCACTCGGTCCAAGAACGACATATTCAAGCCAAAGAGTTTCATCACTACTCAGACTGCTGAAATTGAACCTTGTAGTGATGAGCAAGCTCTATCTCAGCCTGCGTGGAAAGACGCGATGCAACTTGAATTTGATGCCCTCATGAGAAATAATACTTGGTGTCTTGTACCATTTGATCATTCTATGAATTTGATTTCCAACAAATGGGTCTACAGGATCAAGAGAAAGCCTGATGGAACTGTGGACAGGTACAAAGCTTGATTGGTTGCTCGCGGGTTTGAACAAACTGCAGGTGTGGATTTCTTGGAGATGTTTAGTCCGGTGGTCAAGCCAACTACAGTCCGGCGGGTTCTCTCTCTTGCTGTCTCATTTAATTGGGACATTCAACACACAGACATAAACAATGCGTTCTTGAATGGACATCTTAAAGAGACCATCTACATGGAGCAGCCGACTGGGTTTGTTGATCAACAGCACCCCAAACATGTGTGTAATCTTCTTCGTTCACTCTATGGACTTCGGCAGGCTCCTAAAGCCTGGTTCGAACGTCTAAAATCTCATCTGGTTAGCTGGGGTCTTACTCGCTCAACTTTTGACCATTCTTTATTCATTGGGGATAAGTCTACTACTCCACTACTTGTACTTGTTTATGTCGATGACATCTTAATCATAAGGAGCGAATTGTAACTCTTATTCGAGATCTTGACAAAGAGTTCTCGCTGAAAACTCTTGGCCAAGTTAGTTACTTCCATGGGGTGGAGGTCTCCAGAACTGAAAGTGGAATCTTCTTAAATCAGCAGAAATATGTTAGAGACCTACTGCACCGAGCAAACATGTTGGATAGCAAGCCATGTGGTTCACCTATGCAGCTACGGTCGAAGCTCAATCCGGATGATGGACCGTTGTTTTCTCAGCCAACTTTCTACAGGAGTATTGTGGGTGCATTGCAGTACCTCACATTGACAAGACCTGACATAAACTATGTTGTAAATAGGTTAAGTCAATTCCTTCAACAACCTACTGAAGCTCACTGGACAGCATGCAAGCGTGTGCTTCGTTATCTGAATGGCACAGTTAGCCATAGCCTTCTATTCAAACCTGTAAGTGAGTTTTATCTCACAGGTTTTTGTGACGCATCATGGGCTAGTGATCCTGTGGATCGCAGGTCCACCGGAGGTTATTGTGTTCTTCTTGGATCAAACCTCTTAGCATGGGCATCTAAGAATTAGAATGTAGTAGCATGAAGCAGCGCAGAATCGGAATATAGGGTGCTTGCTGATTCGGTGGCTGAACTCATCTGGCTGAAATCAGTATTTCATGAACTGGGTTTCTCTTTGGCTGAGCCGACAGTACTTTGGGGTGATAACCAGAGCGCAATCTCGTTGGCCTCAAATCCCATTTTTCATGCTATGATAAAACACATCGAGGCAGATGTCTATTTTGTTCGGGAGAGGATTGTAGGAAATGATGTAGAAGTTCGTTATGTTCCTACGGAAGATCAGCTCGCTGATATCCTTACCAAGCCATTGAATGATTCACGCTTCCAGTCATTATCTTCTAAGCTTGGTCTTCTTCCTTCCCCGCGTCTGGTTTCTACGGGGGTGTATTAGGTTACGCTTATTCATGTGTTGATGTAACCAAAGTGATAAGTTAAGTCTTCTAGAAACCTAGCCTTCTAGAAGATAGGTAGTTACAGCAGCAATCTAGATTCTTCTTCTGTTAGAGCTGTTGTAACAGCTCATGTGTATAAAAGCTTGTAATCACACTTGAAGAGTTGAGTTGAATAAACAGTTACAACTTTTCTCTCTAAAAATTCTAACCCTAATAATGCATGCATGGCATTTTGACATCAATTCCTCTAAAAAATCCTCGTTTCTTGTGTGAAGACCATGACCATGATGATGAAGCTGCGGCGGCTTCCTCACGACCCTCCTCAACCACACTAATAACAGATTCTCAAAGTCATCAGTCGCGGCTCTTACAATGTCATTTACAAAGCCCGGGATAGCAGAAGCGGCGAGATAGTGGCTGTGAAAGAGGAGATTCACAGAATGTGTTGATCAATTCAGACAGTTTGGACGATATATCATATATACATCCAAACGACCATACTACCTTGCAGCTGGTGGACGTTCCTTTGTTCGGTAAGAATTTTTACTCTTGGAGCAGATCTATTAAACGTGCATTAGCAGGTAGGAATAAGATTAGGTTCATCGATGGAAGTTTTCATGAGCCTGCTAGTGATGCCTCTTATTACAATGCATGGATCAAAGCTGATTTTCTGGTTTTCACATGGATTCTAAACTCTATGTCAAAAGATCTAGCTGTAGGCTTTCAATACTTGGATAGTGCAGCTAAGTTGTGGTATGAGATTGAGCTGCATTTTGATCGCAGTAGTGGACCTAAGCTCTATCAACTGGAAAGAGATCTTGTTACATTTGTGCAGGGAAACTTATCTGTTATGCAGTATTATAATACATTGAATTCAATTTGGGATGAGACAAACATTATTAACAGCCAATCCGATTATGTTTGTGTTTGTGGGATGGCTCAAAAACTTGAAGATAGAAAAAATGCAATGAAATTCCTTCTAGTATTGAATGAGAGCTTTGATGGAGTTCGTAGTCAGATATTGCTTCTAGACCCCTTGCCCAGTGCCAGTAGGATATACTCAATGATTCTACAAGACGATGATCAAAAGAAAGTGAACTCTCAACAAATTGTTCCAACTGAAGTTATCATGCTTGCTTCAAACAAGTTCGGTCAAATGAATAACATGGATAGAAAACCAAGTGCACCACCCCATAAACCGTGGTTGAGTAGAGAAGAGAAGAGGAGACTGAAGTGTACACATTGTGGGGGAAGTGGTCATGAGGCTAAGGAATGTTTCAAACTACATGGTTATCCAGAGTGGTACAAGGATTATAAACAGAAGAGAGATACAGAGCATACATTTCTTCTTCCAAAGTATGATTCAGATAGCTCAGTTGTTGATATGGAAAGGCTGATAGAAGAAAAGATAGTAAAATGCCTCTCAAAACGTAAGGTGGATGAAAATAAGGTCAATTATGTGGGTGAAGGCACAACCTCGAATGACCCTTTCTCAGTTTTTGAAGGTCATTTTATTTTTGGTGTATCAGAGACTATTAACAAGGACCAATGGATCACTGACTCAGGGGCGAGCATACATGTTTGCTGCAATGCTGATCTTCTTGATGACTTACATTATCTGGATACACCACAGAGAGTACATCTTCTAGATGGAAATATTATCTGGATTCATCAGATTGGTCAGGTTCTCTTACCTAAAGGGCTGTGTTTAAAAAAGGTTTTGTATGCACCATCATTCACCCACAATCTTATCTCTGTGGCTCAACTCATCCATGACCTGAATGTGAAATGCACAATTATTGATTCTCATTGCTTGATACAGAGGAGAGACAATGATCACATTCTTGGTTTGGGTAAGGCTTTAGGCAAGGCATATGTTCTCTCTGCTGCAAAGAGAGTGGAGGTAAATGTTGTTGGTCATGGTCAAGGGTATACAGCAGAAGTTTGGCATAAAATATTGGGGCATCCATCACTTACTACCATGCAGCATATTTCAGGTTTGAAAGATTTGTGTACTTCTGTAGCTTGTGACAGTATTATGGCTTCTGAAGTATATCACAAAGCTAAGCAATGTCGACTGCCATTTATCTCACAAGGTAAGAGATCTACTGCTATGTTTGAGTAGGTTCATATGGACCTCTGGGGACCATATAAAGGAGAATCCATTACTAATACTTCATATATGCTTACTATTGTGGAAGATTATAGTAGATGTACCTGGATTTTCCTTCTGTCATCTAAGGAGCAGGTTGCAAACCTGATACATGAATACCTGAGAATGGTGGAAACACAATTCTCTGTCAAAGTTAAATCAGTAAAGACAGACAATGGGAGTGAGTTTCTAAACAAAAGGGTGCATGAGTTGTTTGCTAATGCAGGGGTAATTCATCTTACAACTTGTACCTACAGCCCTCAACAAAACGGAGTAGTGGAGAGGAAGCATAGAACACTCCTACAAACAGCCCGGGCTCTTATGTTTCAGAGCTAATTACCCAATCATCTGTGGCCATATTCCTTGATGCATGCCACATGGCTACTCAATAGAACACCTTCTGCTCAGCTTGACTGGAAGAGTCCATACAATCTGCTGTTTGGAAAGGTTGTTGAATACAAGAAAATCATGCCTTTTGGATGCTTGACATATGCTGATAATACTTCCCCGGACAAACTTAAATTTGATAGTAAGAGTAAAACTTGTGTGTTGCTGGGAATAGCTTCAGGAAACAAAGGATATCTTCTCTATGACTTGCAAGGTGAGCAAGTTTTTACTGCTCGTGATGTGCACTTCTTTCATAACATATTCCCTTTTGTCAACAAAAACTCCTCCCAAAACACCACTCCTTCCACTGAAACATTAAACTACCCATCACCTCCTGAAACATTGTTTTACCCTTCTCCTCCTACTACATTTCCTTCACCCTCACCTTCAGATTCTCCTCCTACACAAATTCAAGATACAGAACCAAATGTTGTTATTACTGAACATTCTTCTATTCATTCATCACCTTCTCACCTACCTACTACTGACAATTTTTCTGCTGGTACAAATGATACTATTCCCACAAACTGTTTGGCTCTAAACAGAAGTAAGAGAATTCATAAACCTCCTGCCTGGACAAAGGATTATGTTGCATCCTGTCTTGATCAATCTCTTGCTAACATTTTGCATGAGGTACCATCCCTTACTACCATTACATTTCCATATATCATTTCCCCTTCTTTTACTCCAGCGTTTATTGGTTCCCTTGTGCACATCACCGAGTTAAAGGAACCTAATTCATATCATGAAGCATGTAAATATGTTGAGTGTGTTGAAGCCATGAACACTGAGCTTGAAGCTCTAAAATTGAATGGCACTTGGGTTATAACTGACCTACCCGCAGGAAAACAACAATTGATTCAAAATGGGTTTACAAGGTTAAATTGAAGTCTGATGGATCTATTGAACGGTTGAAAACACGATTAGTCTCCAAAGGTTTTAAACAAAGATATGGACTTGACTATGAGGAGGTTTTTTCTCCTGTGGCTAAACTTGTTACAGTCAGATTACTATTGTCGATTGCTGTAGCTAATGACTTTGTTATCCACCAAATTGACGTTAATAATTCCTTTCTACATAGTTTTTTGTCTGATGAGATCCATATGCTGCCCCCTCAGGGATATAATGAAGCTGCCGATGGAAAAGTATGCAAACTTGTGAAAAGCTTGTATGGGTTGAAACAAGCATCAAGAGAATGGAATGCTGAGTTTACTAGAGCTCTCTTGGCTTTCGGTTTGAAACAATCAACACATGATCCATGTTTGTTCATTAATGCCTCTGCTCCTTTCACTTTAGCATTGTTGGTTTACGTAGATGATGTTTTAGTTGTTGGATCCAGTTTAGAATCTATCACAAGACTGAAAGATTATCTACACATGAAATTCACTATTAAAGACCTTGGTGAAGCTCGATACTTCTTGGGAATGGAGTTAGCTCGTGGTGATGATGGATTATATATTTGCCAACGTAAGTATATACTTGATATTATGGAGCGGGTTTGTCTATTGGGTTGTAAAGCAGCATCGACACCACTTTCAGTTGGTGCAAAATTAGTTTGTTCGGACTCCCCTTTACTGAAAGATATTAAGAAGTACAGGAAACTAGTTGGTCAGCTATTGTATCTTGGCCTTACACGTCCGGATTTATCCTATTGTACGCAGCAGCTGAGCCAATTCGTTGGAGCTCCCACTCAACAGCAATGGGAGTATGCTCTACATGTTGTGCGTTACCTAAAAGGGACTCCTTCCCTTGGCCTGCTTATTCCCTCTAACAACACACTTAATTTGGTGGGGTATTCAGATGTGGATTGGGGTACATGTCTTCAAACCCGCCGCTCGCTGACTGGCTATTATATCTTTCTGGGTCGTGCTTTAGTTTCTTGGCGCGTTGCAAGAAACAGACTACTGTCGCTTTGTCAACTGCTGAATCCGAATATCGTGCCCTCAGTTCTACAGCTAAGGAACTTCAATGGTTGCAATATCTACTACATGATTTTGGGATTTCTAGCTCGCTTCCTATTCCAGTGTATTGTGACAACTCAGTCGCCATCCAGATAACTAAGAATCATGTGTTCCATGAGAGAACTAAACACATTGACCTCGACTACCACCATGTCCGTGATCTGTTTAAGAGTGATTTTCTGAATCCGCAACACATTGAGGGTACACAGCAACTTGCCGACTTGTTTACAAAATTGCTTGCCGGCCCTCGCTTCCGCACACTATGGTTCAAGCTTGGAGTGGTGGATCTACACCGCCTCCACCTTGAGAGAGAGGGGGGGGGGTTGGACTAGTATATCTCACTTGGATGATGGCAAGTAGGAGAGTAGCTGATCACTTCATGGCGCATGCGTACGTGAAGATGGGTGCTGCCTACATTTCTTGCAGAGTTGTTCTTTTCTATTTTATCAGCTTTTTAGTTTGTTATTTGTGTGATCTGTTGTCACGTGTATTAGGCGTGAGCAGTTGTAATTTCTCTTCCATGCATTTTACCCTATTTGTATGCTGCGTTTGAGTTAAGACTAGAGATGAAATAATATGCTTTCGCATCTCCTATTACAAATTTCTACCGATTACAACAGTTATTCGCGACAGAAACTAGAGCTGCCATCTCTAATCCTTCGAAATCGATTGAAATAGGATTTGGAGAACGATGGAAATTGAAGAAAGTATTTCTTTTGCGAAAAAAGGACTTCATGGAAAAGCAAAATAAAGAAAAAGTTTATGATGAGCTAAACTGCAATTACAATATGATGAAAATTTTTATTTTTTTAATGTGAGATTACTCCTCACGTTCCATTATATTTATGGCCTTAATTATTCTGATAGAACATATTATATTAGACCTCCAAACTTTTAAAATTTACTCATTTAAACACTTTCACTTTAAAGTTATTGTTATACTCTCAATAAAAGAGAATGTATATATAACTCTTCAAAACTAGGGGCGGCAATCTCTGACTCGACCCGACAACCCGATCTGAACCTAACACAAAATTAACGGGTTGGGTCAACTCATTTAAATGATGGGTCAGTTTTGGGTCGAACCCGCGAACCCAACTAAATTTTCGGTCGGGTTCGGGTCAGTTTCGGGTCGACCCGCATAATCCGAATAACCCGTGAAATTAATCAATTTTAAATTTTAATGGTATACTAGCTTTACACCCACTCGAATTAAATATATGCTGTTTTATTTTACAATATTAAAATATAATTGATAAAGTTATATATCTTAGCATTTTTAACAATTCTTTTAAAATATGTTTGATTTTCATTCATCAATATTATATTTAATGTGTTATAATGTAAATTATTTTCTATATTATAAGTCAAAATATATATGTATACATAAAATAAAAAGAAAAAGAAGTATACTTAACACAAATTCTATGAGGTTTGATTAAAAAATTGGTCCAATTAAAGATAGTATAATTTTATTATTTAAGAAATAGTAAATATAATAAATTAGTGGGATGTTATATTTTAAAAAAACTGATATAATATTTTTTGGCGGTAACCGTTTTTTCACTATTATCTTTGAATATATAGATAGATTATTTAATTATATTAAAATATAGTTATAAACATATTATATACAAGTATATATTAGTATATTTATAATATATTTTTCTATATTATACATCCAACTCTTTATATAAATTTGATAAAACCAAATCAAGTAGATAAAACACCAAGCTTATAAAAAATTAGAGTTTGTTTTACAAAATTAACCTATCAAAAATTACATTTGTATTTTTTTTTAGCATTATACTTGTATTGTTTAAAAAAAAAGATAAAATGACACATGTGATTTTGTTGAAATTGTGATTATTGTTTATTGAAATATATGTAAATGTTATAACATAAAATCATATCAAGTAAAGCAAAATTAAAAATAAAATAAAATTGATGTGATGAGATGATTTACAACTTGAATTAAATATATGATGTCTTATATGATAATATATTAAGATAAAATTAACAAAGTTTTATATCTGAACATTTTTAACGATTTTTATTAAATATATTTAATTTTTATTCATTAATATTGCATATATTATAATATAAATTATATCTGTATGTATGGTTAATGTACATATAAAATGGGGACAATACAGGGATCAAAATCTGGATTTTGCAGCCCCATCCTTATTTTCCACTTCACCCCATCCATCTCTGTAACTTTCAGATTCATCTCTGCAAACACATCAAAGCAACTAAGTTATCATAATAATTTCTACTTCTTCATCCTCTTCCTCGTAGCATTAGCATTTATTGAAGTAGAAGTTGGTGTACCTGGAAAGTGCAGTGATCTTTTTCTCCTTAGTTTTCGTACTTCATGGTCTCTTTCTCAAAGCCGATTGTTGGGAACTGCTTCGCGTACTCCTCCACTTCATGGCGGAGTTTTGCAGCCTCCGACTGGAAGGAAGGAGTGGACAGTGTGGCCAAGAAGTCCTTCAACTTCGTCCCTGCACAACCATACAATGAAGTTCTGATAAAATTCAGAGGCAAACTAATTAGATGAACTAACTATACAACCTTTTGTTTCAGCCTTGATTTTAAGTGCCAATTGCACAGCAGCATCAAAGAAGTGAGCAACTTTGGCGAAGTCCTCCTCTACAAACCCTCTAGAAGTGAGAGCAGGGGTACCTACAGAAACGGTTGTGGAGCTTAGTTGTGGGAGAAGTGATCGCGCATTGTCTGAGAAAGACAAGTAGCTTACCCATTCTGATGCCACCAGGAACCATGGCAGATACATCTCCAGAGACCGTGTTCTTGTTTGCTACAATGTGGACAGCTTCCAACACCTTCTCCACCCTCGAACCATCGATCCCCTCACAGAGGGAATTCCAAAATCATTGGTAGAAACAGAGTCTGAAACATTCAGTAGAGTTTAGTATTGATCACCAAAAAACTGTATATACAAACATCAATATCTATATCAGATTAATCATACCTGAGCAAACTTGGCACATTTTCTCAGGACTTGTTCTTGGTAACCTCTGTATTCTGGAGTCGTCGCCTGCGTTTACCAAACATGACTTGAGTTACCATGGCTTTACTTATTCGAGGAATGAATATGGTGCTTAGACTTAGAGAGACAAACCTGCTTCAATGCAACAGCCAAGCCAGTAATGGTGTGATTGACCATTTCTGTAAAGAAAAATAAACACAGCCTGATTGTTCCTGTCACAGCTGTTTTAATAATTAAAGAGGCAACAAACGAGCTCAAATCAGCATATGCCCACAACTACATAATACAGACATAATATTTGACCTTTTTAACAAGCCATTAATTAAAGGTCAGGAGTTGAATTGCAAGTATAAAAAAAATAAATAAAAATTGTGTGGTTTTTAACAAAACCACAATATATTAAAATTTAAATTTCCATTATATATATACATGTATATATATAGACGTAGCCGCCATATTGGGTATAGGAAATTGAATGAATGACAACCATCATTCATTTTCAAAATTAGAAGTAAAAAGAATGCGTTGTTCAGCAATCATAGAGTAATAATTTATGTAAGATGGATGGCTATAAACAGTCATAAACCCCTTTTTTTATGCGTTGTTCAGAATGTAGGCAATTTAGCAAAGTAGCTTCACAAGCAGTACACAAACATCATTGCCTTGAGCCTTCCATGATTTATTATATATGTAAAAAGCACAGTTTATTGCCTATGTTGCCTAGAGCTAAATTGAAAACACAATATGAGGGCAAATGTATAAGAGATATTCAAGGAACCATACCCCCAGCTTCAAATGATAGGCGCAGCAGACAGAGAAAATAAAGAACTATGGGAAATATCAGAACCACCCCACCCCTATTTAACAAGTACCTCTATTTTAAGTATTTACTTTAAATGTTTAAGCTTGTCTACTTTAGGACATATTGCATGGACTATAATACATAATTTTCAAGGGAAGTGATGTAGGTGTGTGAAATGATGAAGAGGAAGAAGAGTGAGAGAGTGGGTGTGGGGAGATGGAGATGTTTATCTGGAGCAGCATAAATCATAACAATAAAAGCAGACAAGAAATAATGGAGCAGATTGTGGTGAAGATAGAAATTTCTAGTGAAAGTAGCATAATATGATTCAATTTGTTTGCAGAAAAATTCAAGCTCAAGCTCAAAGGTACCTGAAAATCTAACAGTATTAGGGAAGTATCCTTTCTAGATGAGTTGCTTCAATTTTCGAAGAGCCCTCAGCTTCAGCAATGGCAGCAGCACACTGGATGGAAAATAGTCCTGAATGTCATATATCAATGGAAAAGTGTTGCGGAAGGTAGCAAGTAAAACAAAATGGAGTGGATGTGATAAAATTGAATGCATATAGGAGTGGATGTGATATAACTAATGCCTTAGAGCTCCAATAAACCAGATTTCATGACAAAATGGCTCAACTATACAATAGGAATTTAAGAAATATTCATAACTTTGTTAATGTAATATGGATGCAGTTAGGGAGCGAGAGAAGAGATCATATAGCAAGAGGTTATACCCAATGTATTCACACTATGATGAGAGTTACATCTAATGAAACCAAGAACTCAGACTTTGCCATCACGAAAACATAAAAAGTAAAAGAAGAAAAAAAAAAGTAAAAACAATTAAATCAGCCCTGAATGCCCAAAATCCAATTATTTCTCAAATCATACTGCAACACATAAGAGCGATAACATGTGTATTAAATTCTGAATGATTCAGAAACATATTTTTCTTAGAGAATATCTCACTCATTCCTCCAAGAAAATTAACAAATACCAACCATTTCATTATCATCCAACCTGTTTCCAAAGGTGGCAATAAGAAACATTAATTAAGTCCTAAAACTCACTAACTAAATAGTTTATACTACCAACAATCACAGAGGAACACATCATAGCTCGTATGTGCAGTGAAGATGAAGTCAATAACACATCAACAAGCCATTGCCTGCAAATCACCAGAGCCATCAAGGCTTGCACCATCAACCTCAATCAATGTCCATTCACATATCAAATATTTCATTCCACACCCAACAACAAAACTGATTCAGAATAAGAGAACATGCAACGAGAAATTATAAGGTTAAAGGATCACTGATGGGGGCAGCATAAGAGAGGCCAAAATGGAAATAAATTATCTGTTTTTTCAGAATAAGTGTGGCACAACTTGCATATCAGACATAAATACTCATCACCCGCAATACTTTGAGGATTACAAGGAAAGAAGATCCAACTCAGAAGTAATGCATCACACTCAAATGTATCATACTTATCAGAGCATTTAGACAAGATAGGAATAAAAGAGTCTTCCTAAAAAAAATTCAAACAAAGTACTTCAATGCATATGAAACGGAACAAATACAAACATACAGTATCTAATCATTTGAATCTTATAGCTTTTGAAAATTTACAATACAATGGAACAATTAATATCAAAATGACAAATCCTTATTAAGTGGGATTGAAAACCCCAAACAGCTTCATAAAAGATATGAATCCCTTCAATAAAAATACTGCATTTCTTGCAGCAGACATGGCCTCAAGTAGTATGGAAGTTAAATTCTGTTGTCTCAAGTAATTGTTAAATGAAGTGGTGGAAAGAAAATTTATAAGCAACTTGTGAAGCTAAATGAGATCGTAGAACAATAATTAGTTAGTCTAAGAATATCAGAAGAATAACTCGAAGCTGCAACATTCTCTAATGTTCCATAAACAAAAATAACAAGTTCAAACTTCATTTATCTTCTCTGCCGAAGAGAACTCAAAGAAACAGAGTTTCAACCCAGACAAAAACACTAAAGATGGTGAAGAACCAGAAGAAGGAGGAGGAGTCAGAGAGGCATACCTGAGATTCGTAACGGCGACGGCTACGGAGCACTGGCGCGGCAGCGAACGGAGGACAACTGTTAAATGTATAAATCGAACAAAACGATGATGGGAATCACCCTGTAAATTTTTATTATCTTAGCTCAAATCTCTGCACTCAACAGCGAGAGAAATATAACAAAAAAAGGAGAAGGAATATCCACTCACATGCGGTGCACGTGATTCCTAACAAACTAAAACCGTGAAATAAAGAAAAGCGTATCAACGCTTTATTACGAACAGGAAAAGGAAATAAAAAGGAGCTCCTCATGCACACCACACCATGCACACGTATAATGTAGAAATCCATAATCCTCAACAACAACTCAGCTGCGCCAGTGGTGGTAATTCGATTAACAGACAAGGTAGGAAAGAGAGAGACCGAGAGAGAAAGGGAACGAGCTTACCGTTGGGAGCGGGTGATGGACGGAGGCGCAGGTGGTGCCGGACGGGGACGAACAGTGGTCGCAAATGAAATTCGAGGGAAAACAAAGAATCCCGCGAATTTCATAACCTAAAATGCTAAACAATTACGACCGGTTAGCGACTAAAACAATAGTCGTAAATTTCAATATTAAAAAAATTAAAAAAAATAAATCTTGCTACCGAATGGCGACGGAAATCTAAATTTAGCAACCAAATTTTCGTCGCTAATCCGTCCCTAAACCCTAAATCCTAAACCCGTCGGAAATCTGTTGTAATATTGTCGCAAATTAGCGACCCAATTTTCTGTCGGTCACGAATAAATGAGTTTTTTTATCTGTAATGTGGAAGGAAATTAGATTGATGGGTGATCTTTATGTCCCGAGGGATATTTGTAGAAGGTGTGACTTCAAGATCTCTAGTTGCTGAAGAATGAGAAGCATGCAGTTGGCGAGGAAGCACATTTATGGAGGAGCGAGTGATTTCATGTGAAGAAAAGTCGCATTTCTCAATTTATAGAGTTGATGTTTCATTGCTGAATTTGTTGGAGTAGCCACGTGTTTTAATCTGATTGGTTGGTGGAGTTACTTATATCGAGCTTGGTTGTTATCTATTGAGGAAAATGGAGGAATGAAGGAATTTGTGGATTGTTGTTTGATCTTATGTCCACGACCAAGTTGATCTCGTACCTCTTCTATGGAATTTCCTTCTCTATTTTCACTTGCAAGCTGCTCTCCTAAATTCTCTGCTCCAGAAATTCCTCCACTATCATCATTAGGAGGACAATATGATGTAGATTCCTCTAATATCACTCCATTTTCCTCGTGAGTTCCAGCTACATTTTTAATGGAATCTTCACTTGCAAACATTGTCGTAGCATATGGAAATATTGTTTCAATAAACACCACATCCCTTGAAACAACATACTCAGCGGATTCCAAATCATAAACCTTCCATCCTTTCTTGTCAAATGGGTACCCTACAAAGACACACCTACGACTTCGACTGGCAAATTTATCCTTATCTCTATTTTGTTTATGCACATAACACAGACAACCAAAGGTCTTAATATGGTTATATGGAGGAGGTTGTCCAAAAAGAATTTCATAAGGAGTTTTTCCCTTCAAAAGCGCAGTTGGTGTCCTATTTATCAAGTACCCAGCAGTAAGGATGCAGTCACCCCAAAAATCAATTGGCATATGTGCCTGAAACATTAAAGCTCTCGCCACATTAAGGATGTGACGATGCTTTCTCTCAACTCGACCATTCAGTTGGGGAGTTCCCACACAAGAAGTTTGGTGCAATATACCACGTTCCTCAAAATATTTTCGCAAACACACAAATTCAGTGCCATTATCACTCCGAATAATCTTCACATCCTTCTCAAACTGTCGTTTAATCATTGCAATAAAATTCCTTATAACACAAGCTACTTCATGTTTTCCATTGAGCAAATAAACCCATACAGCACGAGAACAATCATCAACAATTGTCAAGAAATAACTAGCTCCACAAGAAGTCAAAACTTTATAAGGCCCCCATAAATCACAATGCATTAAATCAAAACAATTTGCAGTAGTATTGTCACTAGAATAAAATATCTCTCTGGTTTGTTTTGCTCGAAAACAAATGTCACAACTGAAATGAGCATTATTTCTACTAAATTTATTTGCTGCAGAAATCAACTCTAACACCTTATTCGATGGATGACCCATTCTCCTATGCCACAGATCAAAGTCTGAAATTCCAGAAGCTTTACAAGCATTTGCCGAAACCATAGCCTTCAAAAAATACAACCCCTCATGTTGTTCACCCGCTCCAATCAGCCTCCTCGTATTTCGGTCCTGTATAGCACAAATTTTGTTAGTGATTTGCAGAATCAGATTTGAATCATTAAGCAGTTGTGAAACAGAGATCAAATTATATTGTAAATGAGGCACAAAAAGAACATGCTGCAATGTCAATCCTCCTCCAAGGTGCACCGTTCCATCTTTTAATGCCATAGTTCCTTCACCATTAGGCATTCCGACTGAACATGGAATAATGTCTCGCATATCTCTTAGGCAGTCCCTTCTCCCAGTCATGTGATGGGAAGCCCCTGAATCTATTACCCACGACAAATTTTCTTGCTTACCAGTCAATCTTTCATTGTGCACTGTCTTTTGCGAACTCAAAAGTCCCAGCAAAGTGCTCCATTGTTCATCATTCAACCCACTTAGCCCTTTCCGATTTGTTTCTTTGATCCCTTCATAACCATCTTCTGTTGCAACTGCTTGAATGACATTTGCTCGTGGTGCACCGCCTCTGTCACGACCTGCACCGCTATTTCGCTTACGCCCAGTTCCACTTCCTGAAGTACTGGAGCGAGATTTATTTCCCCACCAATCTGGGTATCCTATCAGCTGAAAGCAGGCACTTGAATCATGTCCCTCGCGATTGCAATGTTTGCATACTGCAGCTTTGTCCCCCCTTGCACTTCGTCCACCAGCCTGAACAACAAAGCTCATAGGGTTACCTTTCTCTTCCCTTGTTTGCGACATCAACCTTACTCGTTCTTGCTGAACGACCATTGCATATACCCTATTCAGATTGGGTAATGGTTCAGTGCTCAAGATATTGGCACGCACAGATCCATAGCGTTCTTCATCCAAGCCCATCAAAAACTGATGAACTTTTTCTTCCTCCTTCTTCTTTTCTAGTTCAGTTGTGAGATTGCACTTGCATCCGGCACAACTGCACACCGGTATCTTGTCGTAATTGTTCAATTCATCCCATAAAGTTTTAAGTTGTCCATAGTAACTGACTATGGTTTGTCCCTCCAGCTTACAATTCGTCAAATCCGATCTCAATTGCTGGACTCTCGGTCCATTCCCAATTGAGAAACGCTGCTTTATGTCCTCCCATAAATCTCCAACATTGTCTACAAGAGAAATAGTTGAACGTAGAGAGGGTTCAATTGTGTTAAATATCCATGAAACTAACATGGAATTAACAGTCCACCAATCTTCAATTTCTGGCGAATCATCTGCCGGTGGTTTCACAGTTCCATCAATGAAACCATACTTCCGTTTGGCCCTTAACGCCGTCCGCACTGCCCGCGCCCATTCTTCGTAATTTTCTCCCTTCAACACCACTTGGGTGATTATGTTGCCTGGGTTGTCGTTGGGGCTTTGAGTGTAAGGGCTGAAAGTTTTTCCTTCATCTTTTGGAGGCATGGCTCTGGTACCATGAAGAAACCAGAAATTCTGGGATCAAAAAGGATTGCTTCCATTGACGATTCAGAGATGAATATATACAAGAATCAGAGATCTAGCCATATAATTTCTATATCTAACTAAAGGAAAGATTTTCTATACAAAAGAAAGCTACCAAAATTACAACCACAAATAAGGCTACTAAATATTACTCCTGCGTAATTAACTCCACAAATTCCTTCATTCCTCCATTTTCCTCAATATTATCTGCAGAGAGTGCGTTGTGTTCAGTGAATTCATTCATTCAGAAAAATAAGAGAGAAGAAAAGTGAGATCAGATCTGTGAGAAATCATGCTGTAATCCTGTACTGTCATCATCATCAATCAATCGTGTAGTAACCTTCGCGTGGACGTAGAGCCTTTGAGATCGAACCACGTAAACTTGTGTTGTTCCTGGTGAGATTTTATGTGTTGCTTGTGGGGATTGTCGATCAAACTAAAGCAAGAACTCAATATTAACAATTACATAAGTTATAAATGTTTGTTTTAGTTTTAAAAAATGATGAGAGAGAAAAAAAGTAAAATGTTCATAAAGATTTTTTAGCAATACAAAATAGAAAGTTATCACACAATAATGAATAATAAAATATCATTCAGAAACTCAAACTACGTCTATAAAATAAAATTTAACAAAGGGTAATTATAAATACTACCCCAATTAAAAATAAACATAATTATAAACATAATTTTGTTAGACTATTTTGTCCTTAAAGTCCCAACTTAAAACATCCCAACAAAAAAATTTGCAGAGTTGGATTATTCCTTTTGTCTCTGCGTTTTCCTTCCCGCTGTTATCAATAACCTTATTTCGAGGAAGCCCATAAACTCTTTCTCTGCACACTTTCTGTGGGATAATTTTTTTCTTGAAGATATTAATTAGCTTCAATTATTAGGCGTGTTTTCCATCCAATACCTGCATTGTGCTCTTGGCGTCGGCAGTTACCCAACTTGTGATATCGATTTCTTATTTATTCGGATTGACTTCTCATTCTAGGGGGATCCGTTAGTATTGCAATGAGAGAAGATGCATTCTTTAAGCCTTCTTCGAGTATTTTCAACCTCAATTTCAATTTTTTCTCAATCAATTTTTAGGCATATTTAGGCCACCAAAAAACTACTTAAATATAAATTTCTTCAATTTGTAACAAAATAATATTTAAAGTGTCACTTTTACTTGCGCTTTAACAATTGTGTCTGACATTGCCAATTTATCTTTCAACTTCTACATCTTCGCCCGCAACATGTGCATTCATGAAAGAAACAAAAACATTCGAGATCGATCTGCAACAACGTAAGCGTTCATCTCCTCGGACATTGCAGCAAGCCAGCCAGGATGCTTGGCTGCTGATTTGTAACCCTTGGGTTCAGAACAAGTCAGAAGAGCATGGTGGAGAGTTGTAGCAGCATAATATGCGAGGTGACGCGGCTTGAAGATCCCTGCTCGAGCTCTCGTGACCATAGAATGTCCAGGAGGAGGAGGAGGAGGAGCCTGCGGTGCCTAGGTTGGAGCGGGCGGTGAAGGCATAGGCGCGGGAGTCGGTTGCTGAATATCGGGACACAAGGTGCATGGGGTCGAGATAGACGCTGGGCGAGGGTGGTCCGGCGCCGAAGTGGGGGTTGTCGGAGCCGAGACTTTCGAAGGGGCAGCTATATGCGGCTCTAGAAATCCAGAGATGTCGAGCTTGGATATAGGAGCTGCATGCGAGGCAGAGTCGAATGGAAAATGCAGCTCATCAAAACGAGCATGTCGAGTAGTGTAAACCCGAGATGTTGCTGGATCAAGAATACGGAAACCCTTGTGAGTAGTAGAATACCCGACGAAAATACACGGGATGCTGCGAGGAGAGAACTTGTTTGCAGCATAATCGCACAGACATGGATATACCCGGCAACCGAATGGATGAAATAAACCATAATTAGGATGCACGCCAAACAGAGTGTGGAACGGCGAGGATCCTTGAAGAACAGCCGATGGTAGTCGATTGATGATAAAGGTTGCTGTACAGAAAGCCTCAACCGACATAGTTAGCGGCAGACGAGATTGAAACAGTAGAGCCAAACCTGTTTCAGTAATGTGCCGATGTTTGCGTTCTGCACGACTGTTTTGAGAAGGAGTGTATGGACAGGACTGAAGATGGTGGACGCCTTTACTAGAAAAGAATTCCTGAACTGCCTTGTTTGTAAATTCAATTCCTCCGTCACTCTGAAAAACTTTGAGTTGTCGAGAGAATTGAGTCTCAACAAGCGATACAAATTTCTGCAAAGTAATGAAAAAATCCAATTTTCTGGCTAATGGATAGAGCCAGGTGAAACGGCTGTAATCATCGACAAAAATTACATAATAACGAAAGTTTGCAGAAGATGTAACAGGAGCAGGTCCCCATAAGTCACAATGTATTAAATCTAAAACATGCAGTGAACGCTTTTCATTTAAATTGAAAGGAAGACGTGAACTTTTTGCAACTTGACAGGACTGACAAAGAGTAGGCTTAGGCAAGCAAGATGTGACATTTAGAAGACCTTACTTGCTAAGCAAAGAAATAGAAGTAAAAGAAACATGACCCAGACGACTGTGCCATAATTCAAACGAGGCACGTAACACATTAGACTTGAGTTGAGATATGAAGGCAGGCTGCACATGATCAAGAGTGTAAAGTCCGGCTCTACGGCGACCTCTTGCGATTATTTCCTTTGTGTGCTGATTCTGAACAGTGAAGTAGTGGTCAGAGAATAATAAATCAACCGGATAATCTGAAGTAAGTTTGCTAACCGAGAGCAAATTTTTAGTAAGAGAGGGCACCACCAAGACATCCAATAAATTAACAGAGTTAGATAGACGAGAAAAACCAATGCGGGATATATCAAGAGAATCACCATTACCAACAACGACTCGATCGGAGCCAGAGTAGGGCTGTGAGGAGTCAAGAATATCAGCATCCGGAGTCATGTGTGCCGACGCGCCGGTATTCAAAAACCAGCCCGAGGCATTTGAAGGCGAGATCGAACAGTTTGCATTGAAATCCTCGGCTAGATTGGCAGTCGACGAGCGCGAGTAGCGATCAGGGCATGCGTCTGCATAGTGGCCATCTCTGCGACAGATTTGGCAACGAGGTGTGCGACGCTGGTTCGAATTTTTGTTACCACGGCGCTGGGTCGAATTCTTGTTCTGAGAGCCATTATTTCCCTTTCCATAGTTGCTGCGATTGGACGAATGTGATGTCAAAGATTGGTTCTGGCCGTAGAAGGCAACTAGAGCGGTGGTAGTGCCGTCTATAGAATCCTGAAACATGGAAAAACTTTCGGCCTTTGACAGTAAGTCACGAAAAGAAGGTAAAGCGGTAAGTGCCATCTGAGCGACGGCAAAAGACAAAAACTGTGGACCAAGACCACGTAAGAACCAATGCGCTTTGTCCGTGTCGTCAACAGGACGGTCCATGGTAGCCAGTTGATCACATATGGCTTTAAACTCCCGACCGTACTCGACGACGGAGCGTGAACCACGCTTAACCATCTTCAAGTCGTCCTTGAGTTGGAGCTCACGAGCCTTCGACTTGTTGCTGAAGGCGGCGTCGAGGGATGTCCAGACGGCGCGGGCAGTCGTGCAGCCGATAACTTCTGCCATAGCTTCCTCAGATAGAGTAGATAGAAGTAAGCTCAGCAACTTCTGATCTTGAAGGTGCCAAGATGTGTAGGCCGGGTTGACAAAGACCGAGCCTGACGGGGAAGCGAGGGCGGACGGCGGAGGCAGAAAAGAGCCATCGAAGTATTTAAATAGATCCTGACATGTGAGGAGAGGCACGATCTGCGAGCGCCAGAGAAGGAAGTTTGACGACGATAACTTGATCGTGATCATATGCACGAGGGTAGATAAGGGGAGGGGATCATCGGGAGCCATGGACGAAAGCTTTGAGGGAGGAAAAGGGACGAGAAAATTTTAGGGTTTAGAGGAAGTAGGGTTAGGATCGATTTTGTGTGGCTGATACCATGATAGGGTTTTCCGCAATCGTAAAATACTTTATTGATGAATATAAATAGAGTATAAGAAGATATGAAAATATCTACAAGATATGAAAAGTAGAAGAAACCCTAGATACATGCATATCTAGGTTAGACTAAATCTAATATTCTATCATGAGGCAATGAACCCACCATCACTGTCACATCTTCCCACTTTAATCCACATCTACTCAAGCGCTACTTGTTTAGCGAACTCGGGAATCTGACTTTCTCATTCAGCTGGGGAATCGTACCAGGGATTTCCAACTTGAGTGATTCAAGTTTGTCCAAGCGACCCAGATTGCACAGATTCTCACTCAAGCAACCATCATATCCTTGCTTGGAAGGTACATAGTGTAAACCTAGTTTCTTGATATTGGGGATGCTCTTACATACCTCCTCACTCATACTCATATTCACTACTCTTTTCAGTGTCCGCAGGTTTTCCATAATCAACATCTCATCTCCTCCGTTGCATCGAGGAAGATAAATCTCATCACACTCCACATGTCTAAGTTGTATCATCTTCCAAAATTCTGTGGGCGCAACAACCAACTTATCTGCCCAACTTTCAATGATTAAAGTTTGCAGATTCCACATAAGGGATGCAGAGCTATGTAGCTCCCAATCGAAGCTTCCATAGAAAATATAAGCAAGATAGCGTAGGTTTACATTCCTATATAATACTTCTGTTGAATCAAACTTATCTTGACAATTCAAAACTCTATGCAATTCTAGTTTTTTCAGCCCCCACACTGGACCACTTGCCATGATACATCGCACTAGTGGGATTAGGTCTTTTATAGGTTTTGCATCCCTACATATGAGGCGACGACAACTACCAGTGTAGTCCTTATTAATCACATGAAAATATTCGTGTTGCTCACCTACTTTTATGCAAAGGTCTCTCAGAAGATCGTGAATGCCACAAGATCCCATTTTTCCATTCTTTCGCAGCCCACCAACTAAAATTAGATTTCTGTCTATCAGATCCTTCAAGTACCCCTCTCCAATCTCTTCCAAAACCTGGGATCCATTCGATTTTATAAACCCCTCAGCTACCCAAAGTTTGACAACATTTGACACACGGATTTTGGCATCCTCTTTAAACACTCTCATATAAAGGAAACATGGCTTTAGATGAGGAGGCAAGTGGGTGTAACTTAGAGACAATACATCTAAGCTTTCTTGTTTCTCTTTTAAACCTTTTATATCTTCCACAAAACCTTTCCAGTGTTCTACGGTTTTAGGTGACTTAAAAAGAAGCCCTCCCATCACAACAATAGACAAGGCTAGCCCTTTGCATAATTTCACAATCTCATCACTCACTTCCTCTAGTTCACGAAGACAAGGTTCATTTTTGAATGCTATTTCACAAAATAATTTCCTACTATTATACTCATCTAAAAATTTCATAATAAATGGAGAAGAGCCACAATCCTTAGCCACATTTAACAACCTGGTAGTCAGAACAATCCGACTTCCATTATTGTAATCGGGAAAGAAACGTCTCACTTCATCCCAAGCTTTAACACTCCATATGTCATCTAATATAATCAAATATCTTCTACCTAATAAACTCTTATGTAAGTGTAGCCCTAAGTCATCATTACTCAATTGCCCTAAGTCATTATTACTGAATTTCCCTAGACCACGAAGAAGTTGTGACAGAGTTTGTTTTGCACTGTGTTGCTGAGATATGGATGCCCAAGCACGAAGATCCAAATGATGCTTGATGAGTTGATTTTCATAGATATTTTTGGCAAGAGTAGTCTTACCCATACCGCCCATTCCAACTATTGAGATTGTGTGCAGATTGGATGGGCGCTCAAAAGTAAGCTCGTCCAGAAGCTTACTCAACTCGGCATCAAGTCCCACCATAGCGGTCTCTCCAATCTTCATGACAGGTGTGGGTTGCTCCTCCCCCAATCCCTTGATTCCCTTAAATTCATGAGCCTTTTTCATGACAGCATCCATGTCTTGAATTTTCTGTTGCAGATGAAGCAAGCAAACGAGACTTTTTTTGCTGGTTCTGGCATGAATCTGAGCGACAAGGTGAGATTCAATGACATCTTCAGTGATATATTCAGCGAAATAGTGTAAAATTCAGTGATAAACAAAAAAAAAAAACATAAAAATATGCTAAGCTATTTTTTATAGTTGACCAATACAATAATATACAATGAATGTTTTCCTCAATCAAATATTATATTTCTGTTTCATTCCAATATTAGATTTACACCCGTGCGTTGCACCAATTTTATATTTAATATTTTATTTAATTATATTAAAATATTATTATAAAGTTATAAACATGTATATATTAATATAGTTATACATCCAAATATATATATATATATATATAAATATATATATATATATATATGTGATAAAAGCCAAAGCTTATAAAATAAGAGTTTGTTATACAAAATTAACCTTTAAAAAATTTAATTCAATTAATTTTTTTAGCATTATTCTTGTATTGTGTTAAAATAACAAATAAGATAAAATGATGAAAATGTAATGTTTAACTAAAAAATGGCACATAGGATTTTGTTGAAATTGTTATTACTGTTTATTGAAGTATATGCATATATTATAATATAAAAACATATCATCTAGAACAAAATTTAAATAAAATAAAACTTATGTGATGTGGTGATTTACACCCGCACTATGCGCTAATTAAATATATGATATCTTATTTTAAGATATTAATATATAATTAACAAATGTATATCTTAGTATTTTTTTGCGATTCTTTTGAAATATATTTAGTTCTTATTCATTAATATTACATTTAATATTGTCTATATTATATGTTAAATTATGCATATAAATTTATTAAAAATAAAAAAGAAGTATATCAAGCACAAAGACTATTGGATTAAATCTATATATTATCTCATAAAATATATTATATTTATATAATTTAAAAAATAGTAAATATAATAAATTAGTGAGATATAATATTTAGAGAAAAAATGACATGTTTAATTTTATTATAATTTATTATATATCTATGTTATAATAAAATAAATGAGAAATAAGTTATATAAAAAAAAGATTTCATATTTGAGAATTAGTTTTTTTTAACAACTCTTCTTTAATATAATAAATAGATTGATTTATTTTTTTGTCGATTTATATATACATTACAT
Source organism: Plectranthus barbatus (assembly GCA_026898455.1). Taxonomy (NCBI): domain Eukaryota; kingdom Viridiplantae; phylum Streptophyta; class Magnoliopsida; order Lamiales; family Lamiaceae; genus Plectranthus; species Plectranthus barbatus. The sequence goes on along the minus strand of JAPKLW010002893.1, from coordinate 20,596 downwards.
CAATATAATTTAATATATGAATATAGTGCTCAAAATTGAAAACACACCCTCTGTGAAATGAAAATTGGCGGAAATTAGGGATATGTTTAAATAATTGATAAACGAAAAACAATAATAATAATCCATTAAAAAAGAAAAAAAATGGCGGGAACAATTTTTATATGACTATTCTCTTTTAATATATATATATATATATATATATATATAGATTTGATTTTCCACATTTAGATGTAACGATGAGAAATTATTTTTCCTAAAACAAGTATAAAACGTATCGCATAATTCAAACGAGGAGTTCAACATACAAATACGAAATCGAATTTGCACCAAAATAAATAATTCAAGATTTGATGAAGAGTTTAAAATATAAAAACAATAAAGTTGTTAAATATTAAGTTCGACCTCTTAAAGTTGGAAGAGGCATTAAAAAGAATTCCATAAAATTGAAAAAATTGACCTCTTACCTTGGGTAACATGGCTCATGATTTGATTTCGATCTGGAATGGTTCCAATGAGTAGTAATGAATTGTAGTGAAAATGGTTCAGAATAAAGGTGGAATTGCATTATGTGGTAATATGTGATAAAAAATGACATCTTCAGTGATATATATAAAAAAAGAGAAATAAAACGGAGCAAGGAACCGGCTTTTTCAAGAAGTTGTTGGATTTGGTGGTTGTCGAAAGAAGTGGAAAGGTGGGGGTGGTTCATGATCTGGTCAATGTTATTCATAAGAGAAACTAGAGCTGCATAATCTGCCATCTCTAATGTATTCAGTTTTCATTTTTGACGAAGAAAACAGATTACTGATTGCAAAAGAGTTGATTAGAAAGAGTTGATTAGAGGCAGGTATTTAATGTCAGGTTCAACCCCCACCTACTTTGGAAAAGTATATATTGACTAGAAGCGCGTCTTTGCATTTACACTGTCACCAAAAAAATTATGAGTTTATATTTTTAAGTGATATTTGAATGTATGAATTTAAATTAATATAATTTATTTTTAGAAAAAATGATAGATCATATTTATTAGTATATTAGGCAATATTGTGTCCAAATATGGTCAATCATAAATGTATAATATTGCATGTATTAGGTACGTAATTGGAAATGATAAATCAAATTAAAAAATAATAATGCAATAATGAATATAATAAATACTCCCTCCGTCCCGAGTTATTAGTCCCATTTTCCTTTTTCGTCCGTCCCAACTTATTAGTCCCATTTCCTAAAATGGAAAAAAATCTCCTCACACCAATAAAATATTAATTCCACTACACTCACAAACATTGGTAACTGTGCCAAAAGCAAATGGGACTAATAACTCGGGACGGAGGGAGTAGTTAAAAACTGTTGCAATATATATGACAATGATTTACACACTTTTTAAGAATATTAAGAATGGAAAATCTTAAATTGGCTAACATTAATTTATATTCAAGGGTTTAATAACTTACTAAAGATGAACTGAAAATATTGTATAAATACCCCATGTTTATTCACAACTCATTTTATTGTTATTGTTATTTTATTTTTTAAGAAACAACTCATTTCAATGTTGTTAGATGTGTTGTTCTCATCCTCAATCATTTGAATAAATAATTTAGGTACATTTATTGTTCCTTTTGATTTTTATCTCCATTTTTTTAATTAATGATAATTAGCTGAGAAATTTAGCTGTGATTTTTTTTTATAATAGGAGTAGTCATTCAAATGATATTGATAAGCTCGTATTTTGCCTCACTTATCACGTCGTTTCCTTATTG
>JAPKLW010002893.1:0-18823 GCA_026898455.1 Plectranthus barbatus | reverse complement strand
GTGGTCTGTACACTTGCAGCTATAGCGCGTTGCGAAACGAGCTATCAGATATTAATGTTTATCAGTTTATAAGATAATTGTAATTTATTTATATATTTTTATACAATAGAATGAATGAATACGAGTTGGTTAATAATTAATGGTACCATAGCTATATGTGAATGAGCTACAATAAATTTTTATGGCCGACACCATGAAAATACAACAAAAAATTGTCTCTACAGAAACTAGATTTACATTCCGCGAATAAATATTGTTCAAAATAATTTACAAATAATCTTATTCATAATATTATTCACTTTATTGAATAATAACTTATGTTTTTATTATGTATAAATTATCACATAGAGAATTACCATGTTTCAGTAAAGGTATTATACTAATTTGTTTAAAATAATACTAATTACATACTATATAAATAAATGAAAATAAATTTTAAATAAAAGTAATAACTATTCATTTAAAAAAATTATTTTAGCATGTACACATTTTAAAACATATATAGATTGACATATTCCAATCTTAACTAATAATTGTAAAAATATCATTACTTTATTTAATATTTTTATTTAAATTTGTACGCATTTCTTAATAATTTTGGAGGAAAAATCTTGGAACTCCTTTAGTATATTACTAGATTTTCACCCGCACGTTGCGCGAAAATATTCGTGAAAATAGTTTTATTCATTTTATTAAATAATAACTTGTATTTTCATTGTATATAAATGACTACATAGAAAATTTTCATATTTAAATAAATATATTATAGTAGTTTGCTTAAAATAATATCTAATTACATATTGCGTAAGAATCTATTAAATATTAAACTTGTCTAATAACCTTTCACCACATATTATTTATTCAAATTGTACTCAAAACAAAAGTGTTTGCAATTATACTATTAACATTTGTTAACTTTAAGAAAATAACACAGTGTTTACAAAATCATAATATATATCTATATTTGTGATTTAATATCTTTCACCAAAAAATATGGTTTAACTTTTAACTATTCATTTTACTAATTTAATTCATTGTAAAAATAAATATATATTACATATTAATATACACTAAATCCTCGAAATTTAAATAATATGAATTTAAAATTAAAATAATAAAATGAGAATATAGTGTCTAAATAGCATTGCTGTTAGAATTTTTGTTAGAGAAATCATTCCTTACTTTTTTGTATTTTGGTGGATCAAAGATTGTAAGCCATCTTAGTCGGTTTTTCAGAGTCTAGAGTTCTAAATTGTAATCATTGTTTAGGATCGATTGAGTTGTAATAGAACTTAGGCTGAAGACCGAGCAAAGGAGAATGCTCGAGAACTGACTACTCACATGCCTGAAACTTGGTTTTCACCAAGTACAGCCTTAAACAGAACTGAGTTGGAGCACTTAGTATAAGGTCTACCATATTGACTAGGAGAAGTCAGTATGAGAGCTTCCTCGTACTGACTAAGGAAAAGTCAGTATGAGGGTTTTCTATACTAATCCGGAGAAATCAGTATGAGGGCATTTTCCATACTGATTGTAGATAGTCAGTATGAGGGTCTACCATACTGACATTGGGAAGTCAGTATGAGGGCTAAGCTGTACTGACCTTGGAAAGTCAGTACAAGAGCCTCTACCTTTAAAGCTCGAGATATTCGAAAGATATCGAAGCACAGTCAGACTTAGGCATTTAAACATGCCAAAGTGTAAGTCAATACGAGGTTATCCTAACCTGGGTTCCTCAAAACTGAGAACTTAGTCTGACATAAAGTTAGTGTATGATACACTGACGCAGTAGAGCAGAGCAGGTCGCAGACCTAAGGCATGGGCTACGATTGGACAATATCTTCCATAAGTCTAACATTTGGATTTATGTGTCTAACAGGCAAAAATTCAAAATGCCTAGAGGAAATCCACTATAAAAGGGCATGCACTTTAACCTCTAACGGTTAATGATCAACATATGAATGTTTAACTAACATACGAGGATTGAAAGAACTCTGAGCTAAAAATCCTAAAGTCTTCACACGACAATTAGGATCTCTCTGCTAAACTCTCTGAGTTTCCGTGTTTTTGTACACGAGACTTTAGTCTTCGACTCAAGTTATATCGTGCTAACTTCTCCTAGCACGAGGCTGAAGCTGTAAAGCTTAAGCTCTTCTTTGGTGAATATATCTTTCTGAGATATATTCATAGCAGCCATACACACTAAACTGACTATACTCTGTTTATGCGAACCAGTGCAATTGTCTTTTAATAGTTCCGTTGCATACACAAACCTTCCGCTGCACAGTTTAGCACTCTGATTTCGGGATTATATTTCTTTAATCCAATCATTCAAGCCATATTATTTCAAAAACAAGAATTGCTTCTGCTTAATTTTTGAGAATTATTTTTAAACCCTTAAATCCCTTAGCGTGCTTTGGTCGCACGTGGGACTGTTGCATAGGCCCAGTTTGGGGGCGCGACAGATGGCTCCAGTAATTCTAAGAGGGCTGGAGCCGGGATACTACTCATCTCTTCGGAAAGAGCGACCTATGAGAGAGCAATAAAGTTCAAATTTTGAGCCACTAATTACAACAAAGTCGAGTATGAGGCCTTGATAGCAGGACTACAACTAGCCCATGCTTTAAGGGTGAGAAGACTATGAGTTGAGTCCAACTCGCAGTTAATTGTAAACCAATTTCAGGGAATTTTAAATTAAGGACAACCGAATGGCGGCTTACCATGGAGTGGTGAAGAAGCTTGAGCAAGGTTTTGAGGAGAGGGACTCGAGGAGTTTTTTCGAGTTGGTTAGATATGGACAAGATATGATATATATTGTTTTCTTAGTTGACGAGGGATTTATCCTTATCAATATTAGATTTGGATAGGAATTAATATATTTGAGATAGATTAAATATCCCTCCTCCCCATCATGGTAATTTGTCTCATATTTTGTATTCGTTCCACCATAATAAAATCATGAGGCTTGAAAAGTGGACGCAAAGCTTACGCTCAAACCACTATAAATTATTGTATTCTATTTTTTGTTTGTTATTTCTGTTTGCAATCGCTTATTTCACAACAATTTGAAATGAGAAAAAATATCTTGATTGCATGTGTGAAAGTTGCATTACAGATTCTGGTGTTCAACTATATATAAACAAGATTATACTAAAAGAGCACATTTCAACTGATAATGTGCGAAACTGATTTTTGTTAATCACCTTAACCAGCTAACTCACCCCCGGATTATCGGATCCATGGAGATGCAATAGCTCTTCATAGTTGGCTTCTATTTCTTCGTGAGTCATAGCTCTTCTCTTTCAATCAAGAGAAAGAAAAAGCACACTACTCGATCGGTTGAATAATGGCTCTAGATACCATGTTGAAGTATTGAAACCATTTTTGTAGAGAGGATATGTGAATTGTTTTCTGGTGTTTCCCATCAAATCACAATGAAAAATTACAGAATGTATCACTCGTGTGTACAAAAACATACACATGTAAAGAAAGTGTAACTAACTAACTAACTTATACATAATATTGAAACTTATAGAACAAAATATTGGAATGGTTGTCGATCATCTAGAAGTGATGAGCTGTCTCCACCCTTATCTTGATCTTCAGCTTCTTGTGTGACTCAACTCTTCTAAACTGTAACAATCATTTTCCTGTGCAAAGCAAACTGCTATCAGTATTTACTGTTGAGATTCTGAAAAACAAAAATTCGTGGAATAATTTGTTAATGTGTTGGATTTGAATCTTGAGATCATGAAACATCATGATTGAGTTAATTATTCATTTATTCTCTCCAATAATGTAAGAGGAATATTATGAAGCCAAAACACCCACACAATCTCAACTTCAATTTTAATTTCAAGATTATGAATTTTGTGAGGATAATACAACACTTTTCTTGACCATACATCTAAAAAAATATCAAATAATTTTTTTTTTCAATATCGTATTTTATTTCGTAAAATGTTGGTTTCAGGAAAGTTAGAGGTCAAGAAATAACACACAAGTATACTCTGCCACATCATCAAAGACCAGAGCATGGCAACCAGGATTGAAGAGCATTTCCGAGGCCGGAAGCTGAATATTCTTCCTTTATATTTTTATTTATTATTTTCTGTGTTAATTAGATTTAGATTTCTGCAAAATACTTAATTAGTACAGAAAATTTGAAAAAAAAAGGTGAACATGGGCACTGACAGTAGAGTTCCATTGGAGGATGTAAGAAAAGCAGATTCGGATGAGAACATGTTTAGTGTTGTAGAAATTGTTGGCCCATAGTGGCAGCTATTTATACAAGAGCCTAATATGCCCAATCCATATCTCTCGACCCGGGTCCGACCCGGTTTGGTATTTGCCCTACTTGTCTCCCTTTTCCCCCAATTTTGAATTGGAACAATTAGAGAAAAGAGAGCGCAGCCACTGGAGAGAACAGTTGAACCTCTCTTCCACCTTCACCCATCTACCACCGTCGCGCCGCCTTCCACCGCCGCGCCACCGTCTCCTTAGAGGAGGGTAGAGACCGAGCAGAGAGAGAGAGAGGGGTTTCTCACAGAGGATAACCCGCCGTTGGGCATCCGCGCCTTTGGCTGGGGAGTTGACGAGCTGGTTTGATCGGGGATTAAACAAGAGAGATCTGAGCCGAGCTAGCTTTATCTTCCTCACCTCCGCCTGCTGTCCAATTCAATGCCGCAGCAGCGGCGCCCCTGCCTTCGCCGGCGCGCTGCCATCTCCGACGACCTGCAGCACGTTCGCTGCTGCTGCTACCTTCCTGCTGCTGTTTCACCGTAGCTCTGCCGCTCCTTCTTCACAGCTCTGCTGCACCAGGTAAGTGCATACTGCAACTACTTCTAACTATTTTTCTCTTGTCTATTTTGCAGGCTGTAGAGAGGTGTAGAAGCTTGGACTGCAGCTGGCACATTTTAGACAAAGAGTAAGAGCTGTTGCGTTGAGTTTGAAGGAGTTGGTTGTAGCCCCACGGGTTCGTGCCACAACTTAGGGCGAATGAATCCCCGGCGGCCCTCTCTCCGATCCCCTACAGTGGTATCAGAGCCACGGGGGTGAGAGTGGGAAGTTTCACTGGGGCATTCCCGTCGTGGTAGCAACACCTCATCATTGGCGTCCCCAGGGACACGTTAGGTAGGTTGGAAAGCCCTCACCTAGGGCTTCCGCTCTGGTAAATTGGCTGAAACCTCTCAGTTTTTCAAATTCCTAGATCGGCCGACTGGCGCCATAGGATTGGGATTGACTGCTGGTAGAAATTTAATGCTAGGATTTTTTTGTGCTAATTGTTTATGGTTTTCGCACTTTGCCTCCGCTGTGCTATTCCACTTGACCTGCATATTTCTTGTTTCCAGTCTGTTATTTTTTCGTGATTTTTCTTATGTGATTAATTGCTAAAAATTGGTTAACAGGTCCTTTTAACTGAGTTGTATGTGTCTGGTGTTTACCTTTTGTTGCTCGTTTGTTCTCTTATGTATTCTGCATTTGTGGTTGCCTGTTGTTTGCTTTAATTGCTGATTATTTGTTTTTCTTCTTGAGTGCATCATGGCCTCTAGTTCCAGCTCTAATTCGTATGTAATGATGCCATTTAATGGTAAAATGGATTATAATATCTGGAAAAAGAAAATCAAATGTGTTTTAATTCAGCAAAGAGTGTTTAAAGCGGTGACAAAGGACTACTTAGAATCTGATACTGAACTACAGAGAACTGAAATGAATGAGTTTGCATGTCCTGTCATATTTCTAAATTTGTCTGATTCTTTACTTAGACAAGTTGAGCACTTAGAGTGTGCTAAGGATTTATGGGCAAAATTAGAAGAAATGTATGTTGTGACTTCCCTCTCCAGTAAGATACATCTGTTTGAAAATTTCTTTAGGTTCAAACTTGATATGACTAAGGACATTAATGAGAACCTTGATATTTTCACCAAATTGGTCAAAGATATAAAACGTACTGGTGACACAAGCATTGATAATTATTCTCCTTATATTTTGCTTAATGCTATTCCTGATGATTACAGTGATTTGAAATCTGCTATCAAATATGGTAGGGACTCTGTGACCCTTGAAACTGTAGTTAATGGCTTGAAAAACAAGGAATTAGACTTGAAGCATGCGGGGGGTAGGAACAAGGGTTCCGGTGAGATCATGCATGTGAGGGGAAGATCAAAATCTAGATACCAAAACAATGGTAAGTTTGATGAACATGAGGGAAAGAAGAAGCATCATAGCAAGGGTAGATCTAAGTCTAAACCTAAGGGTAGACGATGCTTTAATTATAATGAAGTTGGTCATTTTATGAAGCAATGCCCTAAGCCTCGTAAGAACAAGAATGATGAACATGCTAATGTTGCTTGTGGTGAGGATTTGGGTGATGTCTTTATGGTCTCTTCTATGAATTGCTCTTCTTCTGTTAATTGGGTTTCTGAATCTATGAATGAAACTCAATGGTTAATTGACTCTGAATGCACCTTCCACATTTCTCCTTACAAGAATCTTTTCATGTCCATTAATGCAATTGATAATGGTTATGTCTCACTTGCTGATGAAAAGAAATGTAAGGTGGTTGGTGTTGGAGACATTTGTCTCAAATTTGACTCTGGTTCTATGTTTACCTTAAGAAATGTGAGATATGTTCCTGATCTTTGCTGTAATTTGCTTTCTTGTGCTGCATTAGAAGAGGAAGGGCTAGGGGGTAGATGTGGGAAGGGAGTTATGAAAATTCTCAAGGGTTCCCTAGTTGTTTTCAAAGCTTTGTGGAAAAACAACTTGTATGTCTGCCAAGCTGAATGTATTTCTGCTAATAGCTCTGTTAATGCTGTGCATGAGGATAGGACTGCATTATGGCATAAAACATTAGGTCACATGAGTAATAAAGGTCTTGAATTGCTTAAGAAAGATGGTGCATTTGGTAATGACATCGTGTCTAGCATGCCTTTCTGTGACTCATGTATTCTTGGTAAACAACATAAGGTCAAATTTTCTGTTTCTGCATCTCCGATTGTGTCTACTTGCTCTGACATACTTGAGTATTTGCATGTTGATGTGTGGGGTCCTGCTAGTGTTCCTACTCATGGGACGAACAAGTACTTCTTATCTGTGATTGATGACTATTCCAGAAAAGTGTGGATTTTCTTGTTGAAACATAAATCTGATGTTTATGAAAAGTTTAAGAATTGGAAATTTTTGATAGAAAACCAAACTGGGAAGAAAATCAAAATGTTAAGAACTGATAACGGACTTAAATTTTGCAATGCCTTACTTGATAACTTGTGTGTTGAATCTGGTATTAGAAGGCATAAGTCTGTTCCCTATACCCCTCAGCAAAACAGAGTTGCCGAAAGAATGAATAGAACTCTTTTAGAAAGAGTTAGAAGCATGATGGCCACTTCTGGCCTTGCTAAGCAGTTTTGGGGGGGAAGCAGTTCATACTGCTGCTTATTTGATTAATAGGTCACCCTCTGTCCCTTTGAAAGGGAAATGCCCTGAGTCCATATTTTCTGGAAAGCCTCTTCATTTGACTAATCTTAAAGTGTTTGGTTGTTCTGCATTTGTGCATCAGAAATTGGATAAACTTGAACCTAGGTCTAAGAAATGCATTTTCTTAGGATATCCTGATGGAGTCAAAGGATATAGATTATGGAGTTATTCTGAACCAGGTGTCAAAGATATAATTAGCAGGGTTGTTGTGTTTAAAGAAACTGAATTTCCTTTTATTTCTTCTTCTTTGCCTGTGAATGATAATGAATCAGAGAGTGCTCAGTTTGAGGTGGAGCAGCCTCCTATCTTGAATGATTTAAATTCTAAAAATTTGAATGAACATTTAGAAAATGAGCATGATATTCATGATGAAAATCAGGGGGAAGAGAATAATTTAGGAAATTGTGAGTTTCATAATGAAAATGATGAGCTTGTGCATTCAAATTTGCATGATTATCAACTTGTGAGGGATAGGACTAGGAGACCTATTAGAGTTAACAGAAGGTATGATGATTATGAACTTGCTTCATATGTGTTTAATTTGTTGGACTCTATCGATGGTAATGAACCTAGATCTTATCGGGAAGCCTCTAATTGTGTTGATGCTGCTAAGTGGATGAACGCTATGAAAAGTGAAATTAGGTCTTTGGATGCTAATAAAACCTGGATGCTTGTTAAAAAACATGAAGATACCTCTGTTGTTGATTGCAAATGGCTTTTCAAATTGAAAAATGATGGTACTTTGGTTAGATACAAAGCTAGGTTAGTAGCTAAAGGATTCACTCAGAAAGAAGGCATTGATGAAATATTTTCTCCAGTAGTTAAATTCACCACAGTCAGGATTATGTTTGCTTTGGTGGCTCACTTTGACTGGGAATTGAAACAAATGGATGTGACTACTGTTTTCTTGCATGGTGAATTAGATAAAGACATTTATATGCATCAGCCGGATGGCTTTGTTGATCCTAAGCAGCCTAATCATGTTTGTTTGCTGAAAAAAGCTCTGTATGGTTTAAAGCAATCTCCTAGACAATGGAACATTAGGTTTAATTAATTCATGAAGTCTTTAAAGTTTCCAGAAGCTCCTTTGACCATTGTCTATACTTTAAAGTGACTGATTCTATGCCCATGTTCTTGTTGCTTTATGTGGATGATATGTTGCTTATCAGTCCTTGCATGAAAGTCATAAAGCATGTTCAAAAGTGTCTATGTGGCCAATTTGAAATGAAAGATCTAGGAGATGCTAGAAGAATATTAGGCATGGACATTATTAGAGATTGTGTTGAGCCAAACTTCTTATGTGAAGAAAATTTTGCAGAGATTTAATATTCATGATTCTAGGCCTGTGAATGTACCTTTAGCCTCTCACTTTCTGCTTAGTAAGGACCAGTCCCCTAAAACTAAGTCTCAAATGAAAGCTATGAATAGAATTCCATATTCTAATGCTATAGGTTTTGAGATGTATCTCATGGTGAGTTCTAGACCTGATATAGCATATACTGTGAGTTGCTTGAGTAGATACATGACTAATCCAGGTATGCCTCATTGGGAAGCATTGAAATGGTTGCTTAGATATTTAAAATCTTCTGCAGATATTGGTTTGAATTTCTCTAAATGTCCAGGTGGAGTTAAATTAACAGGATATGTGGATTCTAACTATGCGAATTATAGAGATAATAGGAAGTTTACTACTTCTTATGTGTTTACCTTGTGTGGTTTATGCATTAGTTGGAAGTCCCAATTGCAATCAATTGTTTGTCTTTCCACAACTGAGTCCGAATATGTTGCGATAACTGAGGCTATCAAAGAAGCCATCTGGCTTAAGGGTTTATTGTCTGAAATTGGTTATTTAGATGATAAAGTTGTTTTGTTTTCTGATAGTCAGTCTGCCATCCAATTATGCAAGAATCCTGTGTTTCATGATAGAACTAAGCATATAGATGTGCATTATCATTATATTCGTGATGTTGTTGAGAAAGAGATAGTATTGCTTGAAAAAACTTCATCTGAATTTAATCCGGCTGATATGGGAACAAAATGTTTGTCTGTGGAAAAGCTTTTATCATGTCAGCGGATTTTGCAATTTGATTTTGCTTGATTCATATCCTTGTCTGTGATGTTTGGAGCCTGTCATTTCACTTGCAGGTTCAACTGTGTTTTGTGGTTTGTTTTTTCTCTGTTTGTTGCTTGTCTACAGGTGATTGTTGGCAGGCGTGCAGGTGGGAAGCATCGGCGATGATGAAATCCTACAGTTCCTCTAGATTCACCAGCATCTCACTTATGGGCCAAAGGTAGAGAATGTAGAAATTTTTGGCCCATAGTGGCAGCTATTTATACATGGGTTCGTTATGCCCAACCCATATCTGTCGACCCGAGTCTGACCGGTTTGGTCTTTGCCCTACTAGTCTCCCATTTCTCCCAATTTTGAATTGGAACGATTGGAGAAAATAGAGCGCAGACGCTGGAGAGAACCGTTGAACCTCTCTTCCACCTTCACCCATCTACCACCGTCGCGCCGCCTTCCACCGTTGTGCCGCCTTCCACCGGCGTGCCACCGTCTTCTTTCATTTGCTGCGATAGAGAGAGAGCGAGAGGAGGGTAGAGACCGAGCACAAAGGGAGAGGGGTTTCTCACGGAGGGTAGCCCACCGTCGGGCAGCCGCGCTTTTGGTCGGGGAGTTGACGAGCTGGTTTGATCGGGGATTAAACAAGGGAGATCTGAACCGAGCTAGCTTCATCTCCCTCACCTCCGCCTGCTGTTCAGTTCAGCACCTCAGCAGCGGCGCCCCTTCCTTCGCCGGCATCCATCCGGCATCGTCGGCACGCTGCCATCTCTGGCGACCTGTAGCACGTTCGTTGTTGCTGCTGCCTTCCTGCTGCCATTTCACCGCAGCTCTGCCGCTCCTTCTTCGCAGTTCTGCTGCACCAGGTAAGTGCATACTGTTAGAATATGGCTGAATGGTTGCATGGAATAATGCCATGCATACGTGGGAGACTCATGCGTGTGTATTTTGTAATTGAAGTTGTGTTTTGTAATTATAGAAGCTTGCTTATCAATTATGAGATATTGGGTAAGTCACGTGGAGAGGGAATATAGGTTGGGGGATCGGTGTGAGCTGTTAGTTAGTTACAACAACTTAGAGTGTGAGTTCATCATCTTCGCGAATAGTCTCTGGTTTTGGGTGTGAGATCTGGTTCGTGCGAATCAGTGAGAGAGAGCTTAAAGCTTGAGTTGTATCTGTTACTATCTTGTTGCATTAATAATATAATCCTTTACCTTCCTGTAGATGTAGTCGGATCTTCGGCGAACCACGTAAAATTATGGTGTGTTGTTTTCGGTGTTTGAAATTCTGTGTGGGTGAGTTCTGGAGCTCGGTCGTGCATTCCTTAACAAGTGGCACCATCTGTGGGAAATGAGAGGCGCGCACGATCACGATCAAAGGATGGAAGGAGATTCTGAGTGCAGTACTGAATCGAGTTGACACCATGTAAGGTTTTCTTCCTGGGTTTTCTTGTATGCTATGTTCTAGTCAGTTATCAGTTGTGCTTAGAACACCTGTGCCCACGCGATATTTCTGCTGTTCTTAATCCTCAATTGTAAGCTATGAATCCCTGTTGTTTGAACCCCATTGTTGATGTTCGCATAAGTGAACTTGTTGTTTGTATGTGTATTGGGGTTTTCTATTGTGAGAAGTAAAACGTCTCAGATTCTTGAGGATTTGTTATGTATCATTTTTTGGCCTCTCTCCGAGTTGGTTTCTGTTACCAGATCCTATATCTTGAAAACCATGGCATCTGGGAAGTATGAAATTGAAAAGTTTACGGGCAAGAATGACTTTGGGCTCTGGAAATTGAAGATGCATGCCATTCTGACTGAGAAGGGATTGGAAGGGGCCCTTCTGCCGAATGATGGAGGTTTCAAAATAGAAACAGCTGATCAGAAAATGAAGTTACTGAATAAATCTAGGAGTGCCCTCATTTTATGCCTTGATGATAAAGTCCTTCGAGAGATATCGAAAGAAAAGATAGCTGCAGACATTTGGAAGAAGTTGGAATCATTGTATCAAACTAAGTCATTGGCAAACCGGCTCTACATGAAGAGGAGGTTGTACTCCTTTAGGTTCTTAGATGATAAGAATTTGCAAGAACAACTTGATGAATTCAATAAGGCAGTGGATGACTTGGAAAGCATTGGTGTTGAAATAGCCGATGAGGACAAGGCTATACACCTGTTGAATGCTTTGCCAAAGTCTTATACAGTTTTAAAGGATGCTCTAACCTATGGAAGAACAGGCACACTGTCCTTAGAAGAAGTAATGTCTGCTATTAAAAGGAAGGAAATTGAGATGCTCTCTGAAAATATGGGAAGTAAGTCATCAAGTTTGGGTCTCTTTGTGAAGAAAGGCCAGAATAATAAGTTTCAGAAGAAGAATACATGGAACCAGAAACCCCCAACCCTGAAAGAAAACCCTTCTATGCTAAGAAGGACATGAGGCCCAACATGTTTAAGAAACAATATAGAGCAGCACCCTAGGTGTTTTATCAGAAGGCTCCTATGCAGATACAAGAAGGTAGGAGCTGCTATTACTGTAAGAAGGCTGGTCACTTAATAAAGGATTGTCCAGTCCTGAGAATAAAGAATCATCAAGCTCCAGGACCAAATACAGTCACCTTAAACACTGATGAAGTGCTGAATGTTATTGATTCATCTAGTGAGGAATGGATACTAGACTCAGGCTGCTCCTTCCATATGTGCTACAAGTTAGAGTGGTTCTCAAACATTGAAATGAAGAATATGGGTACCGTAATGCTAGGAAATGATTAGGTATGCCAGATATAAGTTATGGGTTCAGTCAGAATCCAAAATCACAAGGGTGAAGTGAAGCTCTTAACTGGTGTGAGATACATACCTCATATTAGGAGGAATCTCATATCCCTTGGTACTCTTGAAGCCAAGGAATACAAGTTTATTGGAGATGGAGGAGAGATTACTTTGTGTAAGGGTGAAGATGACATCCTAAAAGGGAGGAGGCTAAACAATATATATTACCTGTTTGCTAGGACTGTATCTGGTGAAGTTGATGTGGTTTATGAAAAGGATATTAGAATGTGGCATCTGAGAACCGGCCACGTATGCAAGAGAGGATTTGATGAACTAAGGAAACAAGTGCTGATCCAGTTCAGCTCAAAGGCTGACTTGGGGAACTGTGAAGAGTGTCTGCTGTCCAAAAGCAAGAAACTCCCCTACAAACCCAGCCATTACAGAAGTAAGTACCCTCTGGAATACATACATGCTGACATTTGGGGGCCTTCAAGAACTGAGACACTTGGAGGTGCTAGGTACTTCTTTTCTCTCATTGATGATCATACCAGGAAGGTATGGGTGCATGTCATGAAGACATAAGATCAGGCAGCAACTAAGATCAAAGATTGGTGCAATCTTGTGGAAAATGAAAAGGGATTAAAGGTAAAATGCTTGAGAACAGATAACGGGTTGGAGTTCTTGACAGAAGAGCTAGACTTATTTTGTAGAATGAAGGGGATCAAGAGACATAAGACAGCCCCCTACAACCCACATCAAAATGGGGTTGTACAGAGAATGAATAGGACTCTCTTAGAGAGAGTAAGGTGCCTCTTGTCTGGCTCAGGGTTGTCTAAGAGATTTTGGGGAGAATCTCTATCTACTGCTTGCTTCCTTGTGAATAAAAGTCCATCTGCTGCACTGGAATTCAAGTTACCTGATCAGATATGGTTTGGGAAGGAGCCAGATTACTCCATGTTGAAACCCTTTGGATGCTTAGTCTATGTTCACATTAAACAAGATAAACTAGATCCTAGGACCCTCAAATGTGTCATGCTAGGGTATCCTACTGGGCCAAAAGGCTATAGGGTATGGAGCATGGAGAAACAGAAGGTTATCACATCAAGCGATGTGATTTTTTATGAAGGCAGGATGCCCATGTTAGAGAAGAATCAAGAGAAAGTTTCTGAATCCACTGTGAAGAAAAGATATGAAAATGAGAAGAGGGAAATGCAGACATTGCTACCTGATGAAATGGATGAAGAAAGGCATCCCACAGCAGACCAGCAGGCTCAACAATAGGAACAGGCATCACAGACATCAGATGTGCCAATGAGGAACTACATGCTGGCCAGAGATAGGGTGAGGAGGGAGATACACCCTCCTTGAAGATTCTCAGAGGCTGATGTTGTATTTCTCAGCCTCAACATTGCTCAGAAGCTGCAAGATGATGAGCCAAAAACTTTCAGTGAAGCTTGTAATAGCTCTGAAAGTAAACTGTGGATTCAAGCTATGAATGAAGAGATGACCTCTCTGAGAAAGAATGAAACCTGGATGCTGGTCAATAAACCCAAAGGACAGTCTTGTGTTGGCTGCAGGTGGCTTTTCAAAAGAAAAATTGAAAATTCTGAGGTGAAGAAAATGAGATATAAGGCAAGGTTAGTAGCAAGGGGCTACACTCAAAGAGAGTGTGTTGATTTCAATGAAATCTTCTCCCCAGTTGTGAAGCATACATCCATCAGAGTTTTATTAGCTGTTGTGGCTCAATTTAACCTTGAATTGCATCAGCTGGATGTAAAGACTGTGTTCTTACATGGGGAGCTTGATGTAGTAATATACATGGATCAACCCCCAGGTTTTGCTGAACAAGGATGTGAAGATCAAGTCTGCCTGCTAAAGAAGTCAATTTATGGTTTGAAACAAAGTCCACGGCAGTGGAATAAGAAATTCAATTCTCACATGTTGAACATAGGGTTTGTGAGATCAGAATTTGATAAATTTGTCTACCTAAAGAGGTCCAAATATGACAGCCTTATATACTTGTTATTGTATGTTGATGATATGCTTCTTGCAGGCAAGCATATTTCAGAAATCAACCAGGTTAAAAGTGATCTTGTAGTGGAATTCGACGTGAAGGGTCTTGGTGAAGCATCCAAGATACTAGGCATGGATATTATGAGGGATAGAGGTTTAGGCAGGTTGAAGTTGATACATATGAATTACCTGGTTAAGGTGCTTGAAAAGTTTGAAAGCAAAAGGTCCAGAACACTTCCTATACCTGTGGGACTGGATGCTAGATTGAGCTAGGACATGAAGCCAAAATCAGCCCAGGAGAGAGAAGAGATGAGTAAGATTCCATATGCTAGCCTCATTGGAAGTCTCATGTATCTGATGATTTGTACTCGCCCAGATATAGCTTATGCAGTCAGCTTAACAAGCAGATACATGGCAGAACCAGGGAAGACACATTGGGAAGTCTTATGTGGAGTACTTCGGTATTTTTAGGGGAACTAAGCATAAGGGATTAGTGTTTGAAAGGCAAGGGACAGTGACTGACCCTATCCTGGGATATGTCAACTCAGACTATGCCGCTAGTACTGACTCAAGAAAATCTCAAACAGGTTTCATATTCAACCTATTTGGAACAGCGATTTCTTGGAAGTCGAACATGCAGTCAGTGGTTGCTTTGTCAACCACAAAGGCCGAGTTTATGGCCATCACTGAGGCTGTTAAAGAAGCAATATGGTTGAGAGGACTCTTAAATGAGCCTTGAGTGTTACAGGCAGTCGATCACTATCCTATGTGATAGCCAAAGTGCTTTGCACTTGGCTAAGCATCCCGTATTTCATAGTAAATCCAAACATATTGATGTCCACTTTCATTTTGTCAGGGACATTGTTGAGAAGGGGTGGATAAGCTTGGAGAAAGTACACACATCAGAAAATGTTGCTGATGCATTGACAAAACCGATACCCGCTGCCAAGTTTGAGCATTGCTTGGAGCTGGTTGGTGTGAACTGATCCTATGGGCCAGGTTGTGTCTTGTAGTGGAACTTAGAGGCAGGAAGTGGAGGTTCGGATGAAGATGCAGCCATGAGGGAGATTTGTTAGAATATGGCTGCATGGTTGCATGGAATAATGCCATGCATACGTGGGAGACTCATGCGTGTGTATTTTGTAATTGAAGTTGTGTTTTGTAATTCTAGAAGCGTGCTTATAAATTATGAGAGATTGGGTTAGTCACGTGGAGAGGGAATATAGGTTGGGGGATCTGTGTGAGCTGTTAGTTAGTTACACCAGCTTAGAGTGTGAGTTCATCGTCTTCGCGAATAGTCACTGGTTTTGGGTGTGAGATCTGGTTCGTGCGAATCAGTGAGAGAGAGCTTAAAGCTTGAGTTGTATCTGTTCCCATCTTGTTGCATTAATAATATACTCCTTTACCTGCCCGTGGATGTAGTTGGATCTCCGGCGAACCACGTAAAATTCTGGTGTGTTGTTTTCGGTGTTTGCGATTCTGTGTGGGTGAGTTCTGGAGCTCGGTCGTGCGTTCCTTAACACATACTGCAGCTGCTTCTAACTGTTATTCTCTTGTCTATTTTGCAGGCTGTAGAGAGGTGTAGAAGCTTGGACTGCAGCTGGCACATTTTGGACAAAGAGTAGGAGCTGCTGCGTTGAGTTCGAAGGAGTTGGCTGCAGCCCCATGGGTTTGTGCCACGACTTAGGGTGAATGAATCCCCAACGGCCCTCTCTCCGATGGCATGAGATCCTCTGTCCCACATTTTGTGTTCCATTCTCTGTTCCATTACTAAAAAAATATTTTTTATTTAATAATTTATTTAAATATTTATTTTTTATTAAAAAAAATGGGGATGGATTGGCGGCACCCTTTCCTTTTTCTCTCTCTTTTTTTTTCATAATAAATTTTATTTTAGTTTTTTCAATTTATATTAATGCTATTTTAATCATTTCAATTTTATTTTTATCTAATTTTCTTAATAAGAAATAAAAATTAAATAAAAGTAGTAAAACTAAAACCATTTAATATAATTTATAAGTAATATACATTTATGTTTTCCTAGTTTAATTATTTTTGAAACTAAACACATAATAAATTGATATCAAATAAATATAATAATTAATAATCGGATCCTCGCATATCCAAGAAATAATTTGATTATTAAATAAATTGATCATTTTATGAGATTTTATTTATTTGATGTGAATTTAAGTTATTTAAGATTTTAACTAAAAGTTAAAAATATAAAAATGAACAGTAATATATGTGTGTGTATATATATATCAAAATATATAATATAATAAATTAATAATGAAAATTAAATGAATAGTATACAGAATTAAAATGAAATATTATATTTTAAATAAAAAACTTAAAGTATCGATTGTAAATGAATATGAAAAAGTTGGACTGAAAATTTTGAAAAACCGAACTGGAAAATCATGTGAATGGTTGGAGATGAGGTTTATCCAACAAAAGGAGTAGATTTATTTTTTGAAAAGGGAAAATGTTTAATTATATCGTAAATTTTGTCTGTTTCAAATCTAATTCAAATTATCCAAATATTTAAATAAATACTCAAATTATTCAAAAATATACAAATTTATCATATCCCCAACTAATTTTCTGATCAATGAAAAAGCTGATCGTGTTGCCGGAATTCCTTATTAACTAATTAATATTATGTGTAAATATCATGTGTCAAACACGATTTTTTCTTTCTTAAATTTTTTTTAATAAACCTAAAATAATAAAAAAAAAATATTAAAACCCCAAATGGCATAAAACCTTATTGGTAAACTTTAAGTAAAGCTAAAATGGAAAAACCGCCAAACCCAAAAATCATAAAACCTTTATTATAATCCTCTATTCTCGAAAAATTAATTCAAATTATTCGAATTTCAAATAAATACTTAAACTATTGAAAATTATGAAAATATAGAAGAAGAAAAAAATCTTATTTGACATATGGCACTAATTCGCTGACATGGAATTCCGGCAATACAGACAACTTTTTGTTGACCGGAAAAATAACTGATGATAAATTTGTATAATTTTGAATGATTTGGGTATTTATGTAAATATTTCGATAATTTAGGTTAGATCTGAAAAAATATCATAGTTTGAAATATATTTGAACATTTTTCCCTTTTAAAATATAGTATAAATAAAATTGATTTACAGGAAAGAAAATTATTTGTATATAAATAACCGTAAGCCTCTGAAATCGGATCAAATCCTCTGTTCCACAATGGTGTTCCACTTGGTATTTCATTGTCTCTATTTCTAATTATAATAAATATTTTTACGAAATGAAAAACCAAGTATAATACAATATAGTCTAATTGATTTTTAAGAACAAAAATTAAAATTTTATAAGAACATAAATTATAATTATAAATTAATCAATTCTAATAATCAAATTTTAGCTAAAACCTAAAAAATAATTACTAAAAAATATTATATACCCTAATTGGGTGGGATGAACCCTATAGTTGAACTTATAAAAAATTAACAAACTATAATAAATTAAGATTATAATAAAATATTAAATAAAAAATAATTTTTTTAATAGTGGAACAGGGAATGGAACACAAAATGTGGGACAGAGGATCTCATGAGGAAATTCATTGTCTCGATTTCTAATTTTAATAAATGTTTTTACGAAATGAAAAACCAAGTATAATACAATATAGTCTAATTGATTTTTAAAAACAAAAATTAAAATTTTATAAGAACATAAATTATAATTATAAATTAATCAATTTTAATAATCAAATTTTAGTTAAAAACTGAAAAATAATTACTAAAAAATATTATATATCCTAATTGAGTGTGATGAACCGTATAGTTGAACCTATAAAAAATTAACAAACTATAATGAATTAAGATTATAATAAAATATTAAATAAAAAATAATTTTTTTAATAAAAAAGAGAACCCTTAACCGCCGCCAACCCACAAAATTCTTTCACTATTACACTCCGAGAACAAGACATCTCGAAAGCTTTTTAAAAATACAAAATGCGAAACCTACTAAGCTTAGACCACTGCTAGCGGCGATTATTCTCCAACCGGTCGACCGCCAAGTCGGTAAATTTTGATTAAACAAAAAAAAATTACAGAAGGTTTAGCAACCGCGTTTGCTTTGCAATCGAAACAGACCACACGGTCTCCCTATGCAACAATTTTCTTTTTATTATTATTTTATTCTTTAACCAATCACAATCATCCATTTGTCACCATTTGATTAATTAGTTAGTTTTATTTAAATACAATACAAAAGTTAGTATATCTTTTAAATAACAACACAAAAAATAAATATTAAATATATCAAATTTTATAATTTTTTATTCTCTACAAATAGAGACCAATTTTGATATATTAATTTTTTAGTTTTAAATAAATAAATATATATATATATATATATATATATATATATATATATATAGAGTGAGATTTATTAATACCCAATCTCACTATGCATATATCAAAAATACCCAAAACATTATATTGCTTTACAAAATACCCA
>JAPKLW010002892.1:38905-59370 GCA_026898455.1 Plectranthus barbatus | reverse complement strand
TTTTTTTTTTTAGAATTTAATAAAAATAAATTCTGAAAACTAAAAAGTAGACTTTAAAATGATAGAATTACAAATATTAAAAGCTTGGCATAATTAAAATGGCAGGACGGGTAGGGCCGATGCAGTTCAGCACTGACTGAGGCCCGGTCTAAGAATGGCCTAAAAATAAATTGAAGTTTAATGGTCGGACTTGGGTGTATTCGATGAATTTATATTGATTTTTTCTTTAAAAAAAAGTTTAGGTCCACTACGAACCAGCCGAGACTCAAGTCCGACTTATTTTATACATAGGTTCGACTAAGTGTTGAATTGGTTGAAAACTGGTAAGTTGACATAAGCGAAGATCGGTAACCAATTTTCTGGTTCAGAAAAGAAGGAAACTGGTGAAGACTAAACAGAAGACAAGAAGAATATGTCAAGTCAGCCACAAAGCATTAAGAACTGACTTAAAACAGTAGTTTCTACAAGTCTGTATCAGTAGTTTCTACAAGTCTGTACCATTCAGAGACAAAGATAAGTTGTTTAGGAATCTGCCAGTTTGGATTTATAAGATTGGGAAATAGTGACACAAGGTATAAAAGTCTACCTACCGCATTGCTACGTACCATATTATAGCGTAGAAAGTAAACTGCGTAAGAATTTCCCATTAGTTGAATTTGAATTTGTCTCAAATAGCTAGATCTCTATCTCCTCAAGGCAAGCGCCTATGAATAAAGACCAAGGCACACTGAGAGAAAGTTATTGACTCAATCGAAACATCCACCAATAATTCTTTAATCTCCGACTCCATTACGAGATTCCTAAGCTCTCAAGCTTAAGGCTTCTAAAGCTCTCGTAAGTTCATATGTCTACTTTTTAAATAAGGATTCAAGTTGAGTTTCTCATTTCTTGATAAACTCCAGCGGAACACCACCCAACCAACCATCTACGTTCTAGAAAGAACACAAACATCCAACCCATTTCCAACAGGTGTTTGCGCGAAGTGTTCGCACGTCAAGCTTCAGAGTGAGTTCCTAATGGACTAGGCGAGACCGCATATAGCCAGTTGGCGGAAGAGCTACCTGCAACTGCGACAGATCGGGCTACATCACCTTGTAACGAATTTTAGTAATTTATAACCTGCGTTGTTGAAGAGTTAAGTAGGACATTTAACTCTGAATCAATAAAATAATCTTGTGTTCTTTAATTCTCTTGCCCTTTATTGATTTCTACTTTCATTTTGAAACCCAACAACTTTAGAAAGTTGTTGGTGTATATATGCGAAATGAACTAAGTAAATATTCGACTGCCCAACCAATTTTAAGAACTATGATTGACCAAACACAGTCAATTCTAATATTATAGAGGAGTAAAATTTTCGTTTATTTTTCGCTGTGTACCTTACTCTTTGATTTTTTGAACCATCAAACTGTTTACAGTTAAATTCAATCTAATTGAATTATAATTTTTTTTAAAAAAATTGAAATAGTCGTAAAATAAATATTTAAATAATAAAAATAATAAATAATTGAATAAAAATCATTTAGCTCGATTAAGTTCGTAAATTCCAAAGTATTCGATAAAAAAATTCGAAGTTCGAATATTGAGTCAAGCATGAGCCAAATATTATTCAACTCGACTCATTTTGATTACACCCCTATAAATAGGGGCAAATATACCTATTCAAATAAGATATACTTGTACCCAAAAAATTTTACTTTATTAAATATATATGTATATTTTTTATATATATTTTTATGTATTATTTTTATATATTTGTATGTAATGTATTCCCATTTCATTTTATTCATTTATTATACCCTAGCTATAAATTTTTGAATATCCACTACCTATAAATAATTGAGATGTAACTCATTGACGTATAATATATTTAATTTTATTTAGATACGTTAAATTCTATTCAATCTCAGATCAATATTATAATTTAATTATAAAAATAATGTCTATGGTATGCATGTATAAATTTACCAGCTCTAAAATCACTGATTTATTTCTTGAATATATACTCTCGATGATGTAGACATTCAATTTAAAATGAAACGTCAAAATACCATTGTTGTCCATTTTCAATCATAGTTTTATATAAAAATTGACTTTTGAAGTTTCATAATAATTTTGAATTATATAAATTTAAAGACAGTTTTTATGAGCATTGTGTTTGAGTCACCGAGGAGACGTCAGCCGTAAATATATAAAATAATAATAAATAAATAATGACAAAAACTTCTCAATCACAGTCAAGATGCTTTAACCACTATATCTCAATCGAGAAAACATAATTACATCATTTTTTTAATAAGTGTACATTATTATTATTATTTTTTTGAATATGTCTACATTAATCTTAAACTCATACACACATTCACACACCCAAATATCCCCTGAGAGCTTGAACCTGTAACCTCTCAATTTAACCACTACACCCGAGCGAAGGGAAAAATGTACATTATTTTAATAATACAGTGTGTTCAAATAGTTACTATCTGCACTTGTAAAGTTCCATATTCATTATAGAATTTACTATGTAACTGTTTGCAATTTATTGTAACAGTTTTATGTGGAGCATATTCAGTTTGATATATATTTTACATTAAGCGTATTTTGTTTGGGACGTGTATTTCAAAAATAAATTAAATGATATTTATTTTTAAATATAAGTAATATATTTCAATACATTATTTACTATGCTCAAATATATTATTTATATTCCAATAAAAAAATGCTATGCATAAATAAGTATTCGAACCAAAATGCCCATAGTAAAAAATATATTTCATTCGGAATGTCTCACCGTTTCACATAAAATACAGTATCACACAAATTTTTACCAAATAAAAAATACTCGTTTCATCCGGTCAATTAATCTCATATTGACCGAACACAATAATTAATATTTCTCAGTTTTGTGAAATTAATATTTTATTAACGAGTATAAAAAAATTTAACATTTTAAGAAACAAAATTAATAAATAAAATAGATTAAAAGGCAAATGAAATTAATAAAATGGGATATAATAATATATTAATATACAGTAATAACAAATTCCTTATTAAGATATAAAAAGAAAAATAATTACTGTTGCAAAACAATAGAAATCTTGCATTTAAAATTTAAATAACCTGAAAAAGTTATAGAAATATTGATTTAATATGTTGTAAAAATCAAATTAAGCGGATGTAAACATCCCAGAATGCAATAAAACTTGCAAGATTCTCGATCTGTCAAAGGTATATTATATATATATAAAAAATTAACAGTTTGCAATAATAATGAAAGAAAATCCTACCTTCTAGGAAAGTTCCAATTTTCACGTCTGTTAGAGATGATAGATCCATTCACGGCCCAAAACACGCACACACACCGAGCTCCATTAATGGCGGGTGGTGGCCATCGACACATGTCACACACCCATTTGCTTACAAGGGTTTCGCAAGGGCCCGTGAACTCAGCCGCAGCGGACTCACCTTTCACCCCACGAATCGGCACGTGACTTCGACACCGACCGACTCTTGTATTAAAAGTTAAAATAGAAAAAAATATATATATATAAAAAAAAAATGGGAATTGAGGGCCTACCGTGAAAGAGGTTGTGTAGAATTATACAAATATACGCTTGAATCTTGCGAGTTGTACTTTATTTCTACCATTCTTGGACTGTCCCAAGATTTTTTTTTTAATTTCTTCGTGTCTGTTTTATTTGTTTTTTCGTTTTACTATTTCTTTTTTGGGATATATTTAAAGGCTTTCACCCCTTCTCTGCATTTCTTGATAAGTGAAGCTACGGTGCTCGTACTTCGCTCTTTCCGGTGAGTTTTGGTTTCTTTCTTGGGTTTTTTTTATGTGATAGAGTGTTTAGATTTGTATTAGTAGGGTAGTTGCAGATTTGGTTTGTGTGCCGTGTAGATTCATCTGGGAATGCGTTGCCTTGATCCGATTTGAATGGGTGTGTATCTATCTCTGTGTGTGAAATGATTAGAACAAGTGGGTTTCTTTTGATTCTTGTATATTTAATTTTTGTTTTTTGTTTTTTTGGATATTTTTTTGCAGGGATTTGTGTTGAGTTGAGAGGAAGTGAGTTGGGCTTCTGCCTTTTCATCCAAATCCAAAGAATTTGCAGAGATTTTTGCTTTTGCCTTTGCTTTTGAGGTTGACAAAAAAGGATTGATTCTTGATTCTTGATTCCTTCGAATTATGGGATTGAAAGTTGCTCCGCCTTCACTACACTGGTCTCAGCCATCAGTTCCCCAATCGCCGCCATCTTCTTCTCAGACATTGGCCTCCGCCATCTCCTCGCCGTCGTCGAGGCGCCGCTGTTTCGTCGCCGGTGACGGAGCTCTCTTCTGCCGCCTCGTCGAGAGGTCGTTTCTATTCAATCACCCCTCCAATTCTTACAGGTCTCGATCGTGCGGTAATAAAGGATCTCGTGGAAGAATTATCCGAAAATCCCTCTCTGCCAGCTTGGACTCCTTCTCCGACGAAGAATTCTCCAAAAAGATTCAAGAAATCGCCCTCAGATTCCAGCTGAGCGAGGATGATGATCACGGGACTGCAAAAATGGATGAGAATGTTGATTCAAGATTGAATAACGCAGGTGCTGGTGCAGGTGCAGGTGCAGGTCCATCCTCCAATGGTGAGGCGAAGTTCTTGGAGAGTTTGAGGCCGTTTGATGCCTTGGAGCCGCCGGAATTCCTGGACCGGGATGAGATTATTCCGGCCAATATTGAGAGGAAGGCCAATAGTGTTGACATTCCATTGTGTCTTAGGATTATCAAGAGGAAGAAGCAATGGCAAGGAGGGATTGTGGAGGCCGGGGAGTCGGCTTATTGCTCGATGAAGAAGGCGTTTTCGTCTATGGTGTTCATAATCCGCGAGCTCCATAGCTACACACTTCAGATGAGGTCCATTCTATTCTATGAAGATATGCAAGGGATTCTAGCCAATGTGCAGAAGGAGATCCATGCCTCCTTTGTGTGGTTGTTTCAAACCGTGTTTTCTCAAACTCCGACTTTGATGGTGTATGTGATGATACTACTAGCCAATTACAGTGTTTATTCAATGTCTAGTAATGCAGCTCTAGCAGTTGCTCCACCGGCGCAAACCTGTGCAGCCGCCACCACGGAGGAGGTTTCCGTGGTGGATGATGAGATCTACACCCGACACAAGTTTGATCAATCCATTGTTAAGACGTTGAAGCTGTCTTCCTCGGGTGGGAAGACAGCTTCTGTAGGAGGGAGTGGTGGAGGAGGCGGGAAGTTCCGGTCTGTTGCTAGTGGCACAGAAGGAGATGGGAGGTTTGATGAGTCGAATTATTACAGCACCATCACTCCCGATGGTGCATCCTCGCTGCTGAACCCGTCTAGGTCTAGTGGCGACGAGTCTGTCTCGAGGCAAGCTTCCGTGGAACAGGAAGCAGCCTTGTGGGACTCCATTGTGGAGGAGGCTTCCCAGCTGCAGCAGCCCGGGTTGAAAGACGAAGCTTTGGATCAAGAAATGATGCAAAGGCTCGTGTCCCCGGTTGATGCAGAGATCGAGGCTGATGATCATTCGGAGCATTTCAGAACCGAGCTGATGTACCAGACCGGATTGGCTCAAGAGCCCAACAATCCACTCCTGCTAGCCAATTATGCTCAGTTCCTGTACCTCGTGGTCCGGGATTTCGACAGGTATAATCTCTTCAACCCCTTAGTGTTTGGATGCTAGCTTCTCGTTTTCGACTGTGATTCGGATAAGAATTATCGTTACAGCCTTTGAATCTTGTATGATTGATATGTGCTTGCTTGCTTGATTGATTGATCATTGATCATGGATGATGACTAATTTGAGAGCTTTGGTAGTAGTTGTGTGCAAGCAAATGTGAATCTCTTGTCCGAATTCGGGTTGATAGATTCGTTTTCGGATAGCACCATGTGTGGTGCAGTTTGTATCCTTCCTTTTGAGTGAGAGATGATATTAGAATTATCAGTGAACACAAACACAGCTTGTGGGCACATCTTAGAGCCCACCAAATGAAAATATCATCAACAACTTGTCTATTCACTTGAAAGGCTGCTTTTGCTTGTCCTTACCTAGGTTTTGGAAAAATCTAATAGTAAAAGCTATTATCTTGATTGTAACTACCCGAACCGTAGCCAATCTCGCGTTGCCACCCGTGCTCGGGCCCCATGATAGCTCCCTTACATCTTGCAGTTCAATAATTTTTGCCTAAATCTCAAGAATGCTAGATAACATGTTGATAGCTATCTTAGTCACTGACTCACTGGTAAGACGCTTTCACCACTGCACCCGAGTTTGGTAGGGGATTACGGTTCAAGAATTTATTTTTACCATATGTTGATAGCTCTTTTACATTATGCTATTGATTCAATGAGAGCTCTACTACATGACTAAATTCAAGAATCTTGGGTCTCATGTTGGATTTTTTTTTTAAAAAAAATTCCGGGTTGAAACACCTAAATCTTAATCACAGGCAAGATGCTTTCATCACTGCACCCGGGAATTTATTTTTACCATACGTTGATGCTATTGATTCAATGAGAGCTCTACTAGATGACTAAATACAAGAATCTTGAACAGGGCGGAGGACTACTTCAAGAGAGCCACGAAGGCTGAGCCAAAGGACGCGGAGGCGCTGAACAAATACGCAAACTTCTTGTGGTTGGTGAGGAACGATACGTGGGCAGCCGAGGAGACCTTCTTGGAAGCCATTGATGCAGAGCCGAGCAACTCATTCTACGCGGCCAACTACGCGCATTTCCTGTGGAACACGGGTGGGGAAGACACTTGCTTCCCTCTCGACGACGAAGCAGCATCAGACGGTGTATAGCTCTTCAAACTACAGCCAGAGAAAATGGTGATCATATCAATATCAGAATCAGAATCATCTTTGTTCATTATAAAAACTTCTACTGCAAATAAATACAATTCTCAGTCATTGCTTATGATAAAATGTCCACAACGGGAGAGAGGTGAGGAGGAGTGCCGCCTCCATGAGCTAGGTTAACTTTTTCAATGGTTTTTGTTTGTAGATTTTTTTCTTCTTCAATAATATATATAGATATTTATATAATATGCTATCAAAGATGAGAAACAGTTTTTTTTTCTGGGTTATGTGGAGAAATGCTCTTTGTTTTGATCTTGTACTCTGCTTACTCACACAGGGCATAATTGTAATTAGCCTTTTTTATGTTAATAATTAAATGCCACATTTTTACTATCTACTAATACTATCTCCATAATATTTTTGCCTCTTATTTGCTGGTTTTGTTTTTTTTTTTTTTTTTTTTTAACTTTTTGGAAATAAAAATATCTATGAATTTCACTCATGTTTTATGAAATTTGTAGACCAAGCAAAATAGTTTCAAGGCAAAAACTTGCGTTGGTTTTATCCTACTCAAATGGATTGACCCATCCCAAATAGGGTTTATTAATTCCAATTAGGGTATATTATATGGGTTTGGGCTTTGGTTAATGGATAAAACCCGCCTAAATCTTTTAGGTCTGCCTAACCCAAGACCTTCCCTAGTTTCAATGCCAAAATTTATCAACTTAGCTTCAAGGACCAGAAATTGAAGGAAAATTCAAATGGTTTAGGAAAGTTTATTACTCCCTTCATTCCGATTATATGGTCCGGGTTATTATTTTAGGGTGTTTTAATTATATGGTTCAATTTTTATATTTGGTATTGTTTTATGTGGTAATTTACAATTACATCCCTAAATAATTTTGAAAAATGAGAATATTAAATGTAATATTATGAAAATAAAAAGGTTAATTAATGCTTTAAATAAGTGTAGTGTTGAGAATTTTTTTTAAATATTAAATAATTTTTTACAAACGTGCCAGATTAAACTAGACTATATAATCGGAATTGAGGGAGTATTATTTTAAGGCAAAAACTTGTGTGAGGCGATTTTTTTCCTGAGATGGTGAAATTGTATAAAATATATCATTCAATAAATAATATATATTAACAATGCAAATGATGTATTTCAGCATAGTAAATAATATATTGTTGAATACATCATTTTTGCTTTGTTGAATGCATCATTTAATTCTCATACATTGATAATGGAATATGTTCAAACATCTTATAAATGTACTGCAAAATAGCATCTTTTAAGTAGTTTAATCTTATTGTATTATGCATTTTACTTTGGTTATTTTTATTTTCCCTCAATTTAAAAAGGAAAAGTAGTGTTCCTTGTGTAAGAGGTAAATGCCTCAAATCTAGTATTCCCTCTGCCCTAATTAATTAGTTACATATTGATCGAACACGATAACTAATATCTGTGAATATAATAAAATTAATATTTTATTAGTGAATGTGAAAAATTTGCTATTTCATGAAATATGACTAATATGACATAACAGACGAAAAAGGAAAGCGAAACTAATATAGTGGGACGGAGGGAATAATATATTATATTAGGTATTAAATCAATAATACATATGGTATTATACAACCATTATAATTTATAATTAATTTATTAGATATACATAAAAATATAAAGACTAATGTATACGTAGATTTTATAGTTTTAATAGTTATTTTATTCTTTTACGTTATATAATTTTAATAAGATAATCAAAAAAATACTCATTTTAATGAAGAATAATCAATTTTTTTTTATAAGGAGGACAAATAGTGTGAGAAATATCTGACTTTAAATATTATTTTATTCCTTTGTTATAAAACGTATGATTATTTATATTGAAACTGCTTATTGCAGTGAGATAAGAACATATTTGAGATTTGTATGTTGCTTTTAATATTGAAAATGATTGAAAACAATGTATAAATATTTTATTTAATAATAAATTATAAATTGCAATGTACATACTGCAAGGGCAAAGTAGTAATAACAAATCCAGTCCCCCTTGAACAAATTGGCATTGTGAATTGACTAATAGGGCCCTACTATTCACTGGACTTATCCACCCAAAAAAAATCCAAAAGAAATTAAATGCTTATATGATTGGAAAAGTCGGCATAACCCTCATTTTTTTTCTTTAAAATCTCAAAAATAATTTAATTGTCGATTCAAAATATGAAAGATGACTTTTTAATATATAATCTGTAAAATTCTAAAATTATTCATTCAAGACCTGATATAGAGGTCCTGATTTGAAAATTTTATAATATTTTGGATCTTAAATTGCGAAATTCTTGAATCTTTATATTTTAAATTTATAATTCATCTTTTGGATCCCGATTTAAGAATTAGAATTTACAGAGTCTACATACACTATGTTGTTTTTTGTTTTGTTTTCAATTAATAACTTTGGCCTTATACATTTTATAATAGAGATGGTCAACTCACGAATTGCTAAAAATGACTTTTTAAAAAAAATAAAAATGAAATCGATTCGAGCTGCTTAATAATTAGATTCAAAAAATCTTGAAATCATTTTTTGAAATTTTAATAATAATTTAATATTTATATCTCGTGCTTTAATTGTGTCATGTGAAGTGAAATGAATGTGGGAGATAACGTTTTGATATATTAAAACATTTTTTTTTATTTGAGTAATTGTTATATTAAAACTATGGTTATCATCCGATAATTGCAAAGACTTTTATGCAATCAATGATTATGCATCAATTTATTAGACATAGCAAAAAAAAAAACTCAATCTTTAACTTGGAAGTTGGAACACGTGGTTGGACGTTGTTGCGTCCAATTAATAATTAATTAAAATTGAAAATGAAATGAAGTTATATTAAAAAAGTATGGGATATAATTTATATTAATATTATTTCATTTTAATATTTTTTAGTTAACATAAATTATAAAATTCGATCATCAAATCATAATTTATTCTATTTTTAAATAATTTTGATAAAGATCATCAATCAAGTTTCGCGTGGACACGAATGTGCCAAATATTTCGGAAATTGAAAAACCAAAAAAACAAAATAAACGTGCCTAAATAAAGAGTGGTCTAAACAATTGAATTAAGTGAAAACGACATGTAAAATTGAATTTTCTTTAAAAATATTATAATTACTAATGATAATTATTAAAAATTAT
The DNA here is from genome assembly GCA_026898455.1 of Plectranthus barbatus. Classification (NCBI taxonomy): domain Eukaryota; kingdom Viridiplantae; phylum Streptophyta; class Magnoliopsida; order Lamiales; family Lamiaceae; genus Plectranthus; species Plectranthus barbatus. The sequence continues at coordinate 49,338 of JAPKLW010002892.1, read as the reverse complement.
TGTCAGAAATTCATACCTTATATCTTATTTTGATATGTTAAATATCTCACTAGAATAGTTTGTCTAGTTAGATTAGTTTAAACTTGTAATATATTTTATACGAATTATCGAGTTGTAATAGAAGTTAATTTATAAGCCTTGAGGGATCTGCTAACGCATCTTTCACCGACAGATAAGCTTGTATGAGTTGCTGACTGACATTATATTACTAGCAAAGCGTCTGTGGAGGAGCTTGCTGACACATCATCATCAGCTGGAGAATTACTAACACATAGCTTATTAGCAAGACGTAACGAGCTAGGCGCTACCCAACTAGCTAGAACAAGCAAGATCCTTCTCAAAGGCTCGTATTCAAAGGATTGTTTGTTCCAGGAATCAACCAACAAATTTTCCTTAGACTGGCTAAAAAGAACCTTTATGACTGAAGCAATAAAAGTTCATCTGCTCTGACAAAAAAGATATTGCAAGTCAAAAAAAGCGAGACTTCGATAGGACGCATTTCTTTTGTCTCACAATGGCTCTAAACGGAATTCAAACCTTCCAAGGAGTGCTTATAAATAGAGAACATATTTCACCTTGAGAAGGTAAATGGGAACTGAACGAATTAGAACAATCATTGTCTCACTCTCCGTAGATTACTCGAAAGACAACATTTCCATATCCTAAAAATTTCAGGTTGATTCAATCAGTTTCATGTGCTTTTTTAACATGATGCTCAGTGCTTTTAGCAAGAGCTACTCTGTTTCCTTGGAGTTGTCACTTCTCCGGTGGCAACTATCAAGGTTATATACCAACAACTGACGTTCTTGAGAGAAACTCAAACTCTTACGTCCAATTTGAAAGTTAAGGTGGTGTGCCCACGTTTCAAGCCTGAAGAACTTCTTGAATGCAAATGACTTGGCGAGTGCGCTAGTGAACTGATGAACGTGTTATTCGTCAGCTAGCTATAGATAATTGACAACTTAGTGATTCCAGACTGTGCGTATGAAAAGAGGACTAAGACGATTTGGTTTGAACCACTATAGATTTTGGTGTCATTTACTGGCTTCTTTAAGTTTTTATACTAAATTTAAAACCAATACCTCGAGTGTTTGAGTATATTACTAAAATCGACTAAGTAATATATTCGACCACAATACAACTGCATTAAAATGGTAACATATTAACAAAAAAAATTATAGCAATATTATTATTATTCATTTAAAGCATTATTAAATAAAAGCTAAAAAATCATTTTACCTTTAAACCATTTTCTATTTTTCAATTTTCATGCATCAAATAATAATTAAACAATCGACATAACCATTATAAGATCTTATTTCATTTAACTTTTTATTGTTACTTTATTTCTAATTAAATCAATATGTTAATCATATTTGATAAGGATGGTCTATATTGGAATTTTAATAGTTACATATATCATTTGTGTAAAAAACTCATTTAAATATTTTCATCCAATTTAAAAATAAATTTTATATTATAAAATAATTTAAATTTATTCTTTCAAAATAATAATTTAATTATATTACACAAAAAATATTATTTCTTTTAAAAAATAGGCTTGTGTGGCGGGTTAACGCATATAGCCCGTGACCTTTTAACCAATTCTTTTCAGTTGAATACTTTTTGTCCTGAACTCGATGATTAGCTCAGATTATTCCGATTAATCTATGAATCTCGGACTAAATTAATATCATAATATAATAGAAATATCTTAATTATAATTGTGCAATGTGCGGGTGAAAATCTATATAATATATTAAAAGAGTTCTGAATTTTCCCGCAAAAAAATATAACATAAAAGACCATTTTACCCTTAAGTCACTTTATTATTAATTTTAATGCTAATTATTGTCAAATCAATTCCAAAAGACCAATCTACCCTTAGCCCGTAATCTCTTCACCGAATTCATTTTGATAAAATATTTTGTCTCGAACTTGATTTTTTGCTTAGATTATTCAGTTTAACTCGCAGATTTCAAACTAAATTAATACCCTAATATATTACGAATATCAAAATTATGTTCGCGCAACACGCGGATATAAATTAGTAATTCAAAAAAAAAAAAAGCTAAACCATAGTCTTTTTTATTTGAGTTTCTAAATATATAACAAATACTCAATAAAAATGGTCCCTAGTGCTCTTAAAGATGGCAAAGTCTCCTATGAGACGGTCTCATCATATTTAATTGTGAAACGAATTTAATCCTACCCATATTTTTAAATGGATCTTTTAATGGATATTACCCAAAATATAAATCGTTCCTCCTACTCCTTTCCCTCAACAAAACTTTCTTCCCCCGAGCCCGAACATCCCAGCCTGCCCGTTCCATCTTCACCTCGCCGTCGGGTGCCGATGTGGCGCTGAAGAATGTGACGAAGTCGAATTTCGAGGCCACGCTGGCTAAGCTGCGGCGGCATATGAGGGAAGCCGACTTTGTCTCCATAGACTTGGAGATGACGGGTGTCACCAGTGCTCCCTGGCGAGACTCCTTCGAGTTTGACCGCCCCGATATCCAGTATTTGAAGATCAAAGATTCCGCACAGAAATTCGTTGTCCTTCAGTTCGGCGTTTGCCCCTTCCGTTGGGACGCACATTCCTGCTCCTTTGTTGCCCTCCCGTAAGACACCATGTGTGTTTGCTTGTGCTTTTCTTGCTCGTCTTCTTCTGTTGCATTTTTCTTAAATGGGTATTATTAAATAAAAGATTCGGAGTGTTCATTTTCTCTTACATCTTGAATTTCATCGCATTTGAGAAAGTGTTGCAATTTACGGTAGACTCTGGATTTCTCTGGTTGGAGCCGTGAAGGGAGTGGTGTGGTGTTCGTTTCTTGCTGCAACTTGAATTATGTGATGTATTCCTTTACTGTAAATGATGTATTCCTTTACTGTAAATGATGTATTCAACAATTAAGTTTTTTTTTTCAGCAATTAAGTTTTTTTTTTTGTTCTCAAATGATGTATTCCTTTACTGTAAATGATGTATTCATTTAGTTTAAATGATGTAATTCTGGTTTTGAAGATGGCGTGGAGGAGGAAGAAGGGTACTGGTGGAGTGGAATAAGGTGGGTAAGGATCTCAATCCGTCTCACAATAAAATATAGTGAGACCGTCTCTCAGGAGACCAGCTCCTTAAAGATTGGTAGACATTTTACTTGTAACAAAGCTTGATTTTCTACCATTTATATCCGTGTTCCGTTCTCGTATTTAGTTTAGCTGTTGATTTAATTGTAGCCACACAAATTTGACATTATTCATCGTTGGCGATAACTCCAATTACATACAATTCACTAGGAGTGTGAAAGACGCGATCTGCACCCAAAAAATCGACCGAACCATTGAATTCGGGTTGAATGATGAGTTAAAAATCTTCACCCAATTCATTGTCAGGTCGGGTGGCAGGTGTAATTGTTCGAGTTCGGGTACCACCCGCCCCGATCAAACTAATATTAATATAATATATTATATAAAAAAATAACACATAAATCATTAATCAAATTTACCTAAATTCTTGACCCTAATAGTATTCACCGCCGATAGCAATACACCCCTAGCCCTTCGTCGTTCCATCCATCATCCTCCAATTCGCCGCTTGCACTACCAGCCTGCCACCCACCAGCCACGGGCCCACCGCTGCAACACTGCCCTCGCCTCCCTATCTGCAGGCGTGGCTGCGTTATTGTATCTGCTGTGTTGTACCACCCAGCTGCCCTGCGCCAGCCACCACCACGTGTTGCACGCACCCAACCATCCCTTTTGGCTGGATGAATGCATGTCTTCGCCCCTCCCATCCACATTCAAGTGAATATCGGGTCTAAGGTACCTAGACCCGACCGATTGCACATCCCTACAATCCACATCCTCATTATACTCAGCATTTACAACAAGTAGGGGCTTTCATGGTTTGGCCGAAACCGGATAAACTGGCCAAACCGGATTAATTTGGCCGGTTTAAAATTTAATTTTGAAACCGGTGGTTTGAAAATTTTGAAACCGGTCAAATTTGGTTTGGTTACAGTTTGGTGGCTCAAACCGGCCGTATTTATATGTGTGTATATATATATATATATATATATATAGGGGTGCGATCTAGGCTGAACAAGGTTCTGTGAATGAACAGAGACCAAGATCTAACCGCACATTCATGAGATCAACGTCCATAATTCTTCCATGTCCTGTATCATTTTTTTTCATAACATATATCATCATAAGGTTATAAATGTCCAAAACCAATAAAATCAAATCTAATAAAATCTTTAAGCGAATTTTAAGGGAGCAGTTTCCCACAAAAATAGATACACGATCTATTTCAGATACCAAATCAAATGCCCCACGATTTTTTCCATTATTATCAAATAAATTGGAAAGAGAAAATGCACCACGATTTATTCCATAATCTTAAGTTAATCGTTATCATTATTTATTGCTTTGTGTGTCATTGTTTATGACTTTGTGTGTCATTATAAGGTTATTCTCTCAACTTTCAGTAATATATTATCATTAAATGTATAAATAATTTTAATTATTCGTTAAACAGGGATTCGAAGAATGATACATTTATTCATAAATAATGACACCCACACAAAAGAAAAATGACAATCGCATATGACACAAAACTAATAAAATCTAGACGTGAAGGCGATCCACCAAGTGTCAGCCGGATTCGAAGAATGATACATTTATTCATAAAAAATGACACTCACATAAAATAAAAATGACAATTGCATATGACAAAAAAAAATAAAATCTAGACATGAAGGCGATCCACCAAGTGTCAGCCGGATTCGAAGAATGATACATTTATTCATAAATAATGACACTCACATAAAATAAAAATGATAATCGCATATGACAGAAAAAAAATAAAATCTTTGACAGTTCACGTCCGACTTCTTCGATGGTTGAGATTCTCACTCGACGGCGTTCCCTCTGCCTGAGCGATGCCGGTGCCGGCGACTGAATAAGTGGGAGAATGGTGGCCGTCCGGTTTCAGACCGGCGACGGGGAGTGTGTCCAAGCGCAGATCTGCGCGTTCATGGCATACAAAATCACGTTAGAAAAATACGATTTAACAAAACAAACAAAAAAACATAATGTATACTAAAGTGATACATTGACACAAAGAAATAAAAAAATTCGGCAATATATGATTGAAACATTACCAAGACAGTGAAGAACACAAAAAAAAAAAACAAAAAAACCGTCGACACACGCACGTAAAAATATACAGAAAAAAAAAATAACAAAAAACAATGAAACACAAACGTATTAATTGAAGAAATATAAAAAATACATACCTGGTCTGTCGTTCATAATTTTCACGTGAAAGCAATGGCGCATACAAGAAAAAAAAATCGAATGAAGGAACGTATTCAGAGAATGAAATATGGAAAAAATAATTAATTGAAGTAGTTAAGAAAGTAGAGAAATATAAGATGGAAAATAAGATATGATATAAATTAAATCAAATTTCCAAATACAGTTACCATAAAAAAATAACCGCCCATAATAATAAAAAACATACATTACCTATAATACCCTTTAATGATATTAAAAAAGAAATTTCATTTGACACATGTCATCATATCAACCGCTGGATTATTTAAATCTATGGTTAATATTTAGTTCATTGTTCATTCACAGTACTTAGTTCAGAAATGAACACAACTCTATATATATATATATATTAAATATATTATAATTAATAAATATAAATTGTGGTTCATTTGATAAGTTTCAACTTTTTTATACAATTAACCATGTTTAAATTTCTTGGTCAATACAATCTAGTTTTAGTTTCAATATTTTAAATAAAAAATCAACTATGAAGTGTTAACATTAAATATTATTATTTCATATAATTTTTTTTACGGTAAATCAAGTATTAACATTGTTAATTCGTTAATATAATTTTACATGTCTCTTTTGATTTTACATTTGAATCTTAAGATTATAATTGTAATACAATTGACTCATGTGTTTCTTTTGGTTTTACATCAAATTATAAATATAAGATTTTAAAAATTACAATTACATTAAAATAAGTAATAATAAATAATAGAAATTAACTAATTTGCATTTAGACCCTAGTTTTCAACAAATTATAGTAGATTGTTGGAAGTTGAAACATATTTTGTTTAAAACCGTCAAACCGGCCGGACCAAACCGTTTTTATATGGTTTGGCCGGTTTGGTTTCGATAAATTATTTGACCGGTTTGGTTTGAAGAATTTTCAAACCGTACCTATTGGTTTGGCCGAGGTTTTGCTTCCAAACTTCCAAACCGGCCAAACCGGACCGCGAACACCCCTAACATCAAGTATCAGCACGAAAAGACCCCAATTCCGAAGACTATCACTTGTAACTGCATAAATATAATTGAAAGCCATCTCATTTGCAAAAAAACTAATAGCAACTTTAAAGATACAACTCCAAGATATTGAAATCTTCATTATCATGTTTTATTCTACATAAATCTTGCCATATCATTCATGATAGCAACCCTCATATCTCAAACTTCTCCTTATCCATAGTTGTTCCTACAAACATGTCTATCTCAAACATGGCCTCTCCTTACAAACTCTTTTATCACTCTCTAAAACTTAGTATTCTTCCATATCCGATAAACTCAGATGCAAAAAATTAAACACATGTCCCTTCATTCGGGGTATAGTGGTTAAAGTACCTTATTTGTTGTTGAGAGATCACAAGTTCAAAATTTTCGGGAACATCTAGGTTTGTGAGTTTAAAATTAATATATACTTATTAAAAAAAATTAAACACATGATATTATGACAGACCAAGTAGAATTTCACTTTTAAAAAAAAAAACTGATTTATGTAAGCATCTTTACATGTATCTACTAATTTTGCATCTCTTTTCTTTTTTCTTCGTAACAAAGACCTCCAAAATAAGCAAATTTTAACTGCTAATTCTTGCTTCCATCACCCAATATTAGTGGAAAATTTCTGTTTGTCCAGATTCTCCAAATCTACTTTGCTAAAATCTCAATTATTATAAATTATAAAATTCGAACATCAAGAGATAACGTGTCCTATTCTTTTGAAATAATTGCCTTTAAAATAATGAATAAAGTTTGACGCTGTAATAATGGTTATACGTGTACCAAACATTTCCTGAAATTAACAAATCACAAACAAAATAAACGTGACTAAATATATAGTGGTCTAAGTATAAAGTTGCCATTAATTAAGATAATCAATCAAGTGAAATGATATTATAAAATAGAAAAAAATAAAATTATCTTAATTAAAACGTTCAAACATAGTTTCCATAAAAAATCTACAATAGCACGCCTTAAACCTATATTCAATTAGTTATAATATATTAAATACTTTAACCTACGATTCAATTATGAAACAGAAAAAATAAAATTATCTCAATTAAACGTTCAAACATAATTTCCATAAAAAATCAATAGTAGCACACCTCAAACATTAGTTATAGATTAAATACTCTAACCATTACACTTCAATAATAATTTTTTTTATAAAAAATACTAATATACATTAATTTAAATTACACCCTCCAATTTTTTTTATATTATGTTTTAAATTCATAATTTATTAGATACAAACAAAATAACTTAATCATTTACTCTCCGAGTTAGGAATTTCGATTATACTTAGGGGTGTAATCGAACCGAGTCGAATCGAGTAGTGTCGTGCTCAAGTTTGACTCGTTTAGTTTCGAGTCGAGCTTCGAGCTTTTTAATCGAATACTTTGATGTTCACGAACGTTATTGAGCTTTTATCGAGCCTAAACGAGCTTTCTAAATTTAGAATATATTTAAGATTTTCATTATTATTTTGAAGAAAATGTTATTTATTCCAAAAAAAATATCAAATTTATGCTCATATTCTAAATATTTTTCATTATTAGACAGATTTATCATTATTGTTACTCTTAAATCATGAAAATATTATTTTTATAAAAGTAATTATTTTATATTTCTTACTAATTTTAGCTAACGAGCCTGTTCACGAGTCGAATACTATGATGCTCAAGTTTGGTTCATTTAATAAACGAGCTTTACTAAACGAACTCGAACGAGCTTTTATCAAGTCGAGATCCGAGTAGCTCACGAACAGTTTGGTTCATCTTACACCCCTAATCATACTTATTGCTTCGTGGAGTCTCCCATGCAATTTAAGAATCGTATTTTGATAATTTTAATTCAGTTCTATAAATTATATACGGTTAATTTTTGAAATGAAAATAAAAATTCATTTATAGTTGAATAAAATGATTTTAGTCGATCGAACATATAAATTTTAATTACCAATAGTTTTTCTGATTCGTTTCATTCAATTCAAGTTTTATGATTTTCGTCTCATATTTAGATTTTTTATTTATAAATTTAAAGTATAAATAATTTTTAATAAACCTGATGAAATAGTTATAGCCTCTCCAGTTATGAGATTCTGACATTAATTCTCATTCATATTTATTCTCATTGTAATAATATAGCTTCCATTGTTGCATTTATATTCTCAATCATTTGGATATGTTGGAATATCCAAATTCCAATATCATATTGTATTATTGTCAAAATTCAATAATCATCCCCTCAAATTCAAGAATCACAATTATGTGATATTTTCCTCGATGTCGATGACAATTCATCTTGCACTGCTGCCAATTAACGAGATCTACCAAAAACCCAACACAATAATTAGCGTATACAAAATTTTAGTTTTGCTCACCTACCCACCACAGACATATGTTAATGTGCTCACGCGCTAATGTGACAATATTATATACTAGGTGGGTCAACTTTAATTATTATCGTTATCTTTTAATATATTGTCACATTAACCGTGAACATATCAATACATACCCCACAATGGGCTTTGGAATATTTTAGTACAAAATGTACAGTTTTTTAAGAGTTATCAATTCAGAATTTGAAATATTTCAAAAATTCTCGCTTCAAAATAGAAAATTATGAACTTCTCAATGTAGGATATTAATATTGGATTCTAAATTAATAATTAAATTAATTTTGAAGTAGTGAACTGAAAATTTATTGTTCGAATTAGATAATTAAATTATTTTGCATAATTTTTTTTTAAAAAAAAAAATCGAGTTACAGTATATAAATGAATAACATTTTATTTGGGGAAAATTCTTTTCTTTCCTCTGTAAAAGTGCTCTTCGTCTACACACTCACTGCATACACCGTGTGTGAAGACTGAAGAAAAGCGAGAATCAAATATATCTCTCCCATTCATCGATTGCTACGATAATGGAAGCTATAGGATTCTGCTGCTACAATCCGCTTTCAGCTACTCGCCGCACCACCGTCACCACCTTAACAGCCACATTCAAGACTCGTTGGGCAGTTAACTGCAACACCTCACTTCCATCATTGGGTCAGTCTTTTTTTTTCGTTTTCTTTTTTTGGGAGCGATTTATAATCCATCTTTTAATCTTTATTTCGTATTTTGTGTGTGTCTACGAGGACTGGGAATGATGATTCATTGAGGTGTTATGTTTATGTTTTTGAGCGTTCTTGTTAATATACAGCATTTGTTGCTATAAAGTCGAAGCAAATGGATTGAAAAAAGGGAAAGGGAGAATGATGGGATGATTTGTTGCTATGTCTATGATCTCATAATTTTGATGAACTTGTTGGGTGCAGTGGACCACTCTGTCAAGTTTAAGGAAGCTGCTAAGAATGGGAATTTGATCCCTCTATACAGGCCCATATTTTCTGATCACTTGACTCCGGTGCTTGCATATCGATGCTTGGTGAGGGAAGATGAGAGGGATGCCCCCAGTTTTCTGTACGAGTCCGTTGAGCCCGGTTTAAAAGCTTCCAATGTTGTAAGACCTCTTCTTTGTTAGTTTATCTCGTTTGCAGATATGTTTTCATAAGAAACTCATTTGTGCTTGATAGAGAATATTGCATTATTAGTCTAGTTGTTGATGGTCCGAGGTTTTGGATGATAGAATTAGGGGAACAACCTGCACACTTGCTATGAGTAGTTAATTTAATTTAATTTTTTTCAACCAGTTATTACAATTTTCCCTGAAGTTCATACAAAATTGATTGCTTGTGGTCATAGGTGTATCATTGTGAACATAATGAATCCGAGAACAATGATCCTTAAGTTTTACGAGTGGTTGCTCTTTTTCCTTACACATCTTTAACTAGTGCTTGATGAATTTTCCTAGGGGCGGTATAGTGTCATAGGAGCTCAACCGACGATGGAAATTGTGGCAAAGGAGAACATTGTAACCATAGTTGATCATACAAAGGGAGAGAGTTCAGAGAAGATTGTGGAGGATCCCATGATTGTTCCTCGCCTGTATTTGGAGAGGTGGAAACCTCAACTAATTGATGAGCTGCCTGAAGCATTTTGTGGTACGTTGTGAAAAACTAGGTGCTACAGTAGTTCGGTTACATTA
>JAPKLW010002892.1:0-24626 GCA_026898455.1 Plectranthus barbatus | reverse complement strand
AAAAAAAAAGGAGATCCAATCTTCAAAGAAACCAACAAACCAGGAAACAACATTTCTTCTCAGTCAAACCACTTTTTTCATATTTTCTATTTCCCTCACTCTTCCACTATACCCTGCCTCCACCGCCACAAAATGGGGTTTTCACGGCGCCTCCACCGCCCCGCCGTCTTCCTCACCTACCTCCTCCTCCTCTCCTCATCCTTCTCTCTCTCTTTCCCCAAAAAAACCAAGCACAAAATCGACGGCCCCATCAAAACCATAGTGGTTGTGGTAATGGAAAACCGCTCCTTCGATCACATACTCGGCTGGCTCAAGAGAGCCCGGCCCGACATCGACGGCCTCACTGGATCGGAGTCCAACCGGGTCAACGCATCCGACCCGAATTCCCGCTCCGTTGCCGTCTCCGACGGCGCCTTCTTCGTGGACTCGGATCCGGGTCACTCGATTCAGGCGATCCGGGAGCAGATATTCGGGCGGAACGACACGTCAGCGAACCCGGCCCCCATGGACGGGTTCGTGCAGCAGGCGGAGAGCATGGGCGTGGAGGGGATGTCGACAACCGTCATGAGCGGGTTCAAACCGGAGCTGGTTCCGGTCTACACCGAGTTAGCGAACGAGTTCGCCGTGATGGACCGGTGGTTCGCGTCGGTCCCTGCCTCCACTCAGCCGAACCGCTTCTACGTCCACTCCGCCACCTCCCACGGCGCCTCCAGCAACGTGAGGAAGGACCTCATCCATGGCTTCCCGCAGAAGACCATCTTCGATTCCTTGGACGAGAACGGCCTCGATTTCGGGATTTATTACCAGAACATTCCGGCCACTCTGTTTTTCAAGAGTTTGAGGAAGCTGAAGAACATCGTGAAGTTCCATAGCTACGCGTTGAAGTTCAAGCTGCATGCTTTGCTGGGGAAGCTGCCGAACTATGTTGTGATCGAGCAGCGTTACTTCGATATCTCGTTGATGCCGGCTAATGACGATCACCCGTCCCATGATGTGGCGGAGGGGCAGAAGTTCGTGAAGGAGGTCTACGAGACGCTGCGGGCCAGCCCGCAGTGGAAGGAGATGGCGATCTTGATCACGTACGATGAGCATGGAGGGTTCTATGATCACGTGCCGACGCCGGTTGAAGGAGTGCCTAATCCGGATGGGATCATCGGCCCTGACCCTTATTACTTCGAGTTTAATAGGCTTGGTGTTCGTGTGCCTACTCTCTTGATTTCACCTTGGATCGATAAAGGCACTGGTATGAACAAGTTATGGATTGTTTTTTCATATGTGTTTTATGTTTGGGATTTGGATGTGTTTTTGCATAGATTTAGTTGATGACTTGTTGTGAACTGGCCTAATATGTTTGGATCCACTCTCCGAAACTGTCTCGACTACTAGTCCAATATGATCAGTTCATGCCTTAGTGTAGTTTGTTTTGATATCCCCATTTGTTGATAGGAGAATATGAGATGAGACACAATTTCAAATGGAATATCTCGTGCGCAGTCGAACACATTTATACTGATAGAAGTCCCCTCAGGCGCTTAGGACCTACCTGTAATGTTTTTCAGTGGCTTCAGCTTATGAAGTTTGATTGATTGGATCGATAAGGTTTTCATCTTAAATCGATCATTTCGTTACCATTTCGTGTCATTTTCTTGAACCTATAAATAGAAAAGCATGTTTTGGCAGGGATACATTGTGATGTATAGTAATTTGGATGATGTATATGGTAATGGAATCAGGAAATGCCAAACTTCCTATGTTCTAGAAAATCTCATCTTGGGAAATTGCTTTTGTGAATTCTTGATTGATTGGGTTGAGAAGTTTTTCATCTAAAACCAATCAAAATATTGCCATTGTTGATCATTTTGGTAAAGCTATAGAAGCATGTTTACTCAGGGATGCATTGTGAGGCATTACTTGGCGTGCTGGATATTTGCGAGTGTAGGAATCCAATGTTCTTTAAACTCTTGATTCTGTCAGAAAATAGCCCAAAATATTCGTCATATCCGGATTGCTATTGTCCGAAGACTACTCTGTTTAAGGTTTAGGGAAAGCCTTTCGTGTCACTCAAAACTACTTCACATGGCCTAGGAAATGTGCCTCTCCTAATAGCATATAGAAACAGAAGTTGCAGCCCTTGCTTCTTCCTTCCCACGGATGAGCATGACCGGTTGACTTTTTCGTATTTTTCATTGTTAGATGAAGAACCTTCATGCTGATATCATACTTCCAGATTCCAGATTATGCATGTTCTTGATCAAATATGAAAAACTGAGCACTTTTTTTTTTTATTTTTAATTTCAATGGTGTATCCTCTGTTTCTATCTTCATATGGCGGTTAATTCTCAATTCTTTTGCAGTGATTCATGAGCCAAGCGGCCCAACCCCAACTTCTCAATACGAACACTCGTCTATACCTGCTACTGTGAAGAAGCTCTTCAATCTTAGAAACTCCAACTTCTTGACTAAACGGGATGCTTGGGCTGGGACTTTTGAGAAGTACTTTTTCATACGCGATACTCCTCGAGACGACTGTCCAGGTATGCCTGCTTTGTGGTTTTTGGAAGGCTTCTTTTCTTTGCTGTTGATCAGTCAGATTGGTAGAAATGTGTGTAGTTAAAAAGAAGTGGAAATATTTTGACATGCCCAAAATTATAGAACACATTACGAAATATCCAATGTTATGATATATATATCACAAAAATACCCAAAAGTACAATTTTTAGCATGTGGATTTGCTTAAGCCGGAAATCGATGCAATTATTATTGTAATGATGACGAGATTACCAAAAATCTATATAAAATGTATTTTACTGCAAGAATATATAATTTTAATCTTAAAAACAAATTAATAATGTGTTGAGGCTAGAATATGCCTAAATACAATTTATTTGTATCAATATCATTACTTATTACGGTAGGAATCTGGTAAAGGTTCGTAGGAATCGAGTCAAAATCGGGTAGGAATCAGGTTTAGGGTGGTAGGAATCGAGTCAAACTTGAACTTGGTCGAAACCGGTAGGAATCGGGGCCACATTTAAAAAATTATTTAAATTATATAAAATATTAAAAATTAATTCAAAATTCATTTTTTTATTAAAAAGGACGCCCGACATCCTGAATTAGACAGAAAATTGTACTTTTTTGGTATTTTTGTGACGTGTTTATAAAAGTGGAAATTTTTGCTATGTGTATTAGCCAAAATGCGTATTTCCTAATTTCTCTCTTAAAAGAATGCTTTACAGTGGTTTCAGCTAGGGGTGTTCGCGGTCCGGTTTGGCCGGTTTGGAAGCAAAATCTCGGCCAAACCAATAGTTACGGTTTGAAATTTTTTCAAACCAAACCTGCCAAATAATTTATCGAAACCAAACCGGCCAAACCGTATAAGAATGATTTGGTCCGGTCGGTTTAACGGTTTGAAATGAAATATATTTCAACTTTCAACAATATATTATATAATTTGTAGAAAACTAGGGCCTAAATGCAAACTTATTTTTCTATTATTTGATGTTACTTATTATAATGTAATTTTAGTTTTTAAAATCTTATATTTATAATTTAATGTAAAAACAAAAAAAAAAACACATGGGTCAATTGTATTAAATTATAACTTTAAAATTCAAATGTAAATTGAAAGAAACATAAAATTATAATAACGATGTTAATACTTAATTTATCGTAAAAAAATTTAAACAATAATAATATTTAATGTTAATACTAGACTATGTTGGCCAAAAAATTTAAACATGAGTTAATTGTATGAAAAAAGTAGAAACTTACCAAATGAAATATGATTTATATTTATTAATTATAATGTATTTAATATATATACATATAAATACGGCCGGTCCGGCCGATACGGCCTGTTTGAGCTATCAAACCGAACCGAACCAATTTTGACCGGTTTAAAAAAATTTCAAACCGCCAGTTTGAAAATTAAATTTCAAACCGGCCAAATTAATCCGGTTCGACCGGTTTAACCGGTTTCGACCAAAGCATGAACACCCCTAGTTTCAGCCAGTAAGTTCTGTCACTAAATTTCGGGTGAAACGAAACCAGACCTAAATTTAGACATATTTAGACACACTTTCACCCTCCCTCATGATCAATCTTGAAAAATCTGTTAAATTCTTCAGAGAAACTCCCAGAAGTGAAGGTGGCTCTAAGGCCACGGGGACCGAAGGAAGACGAGAAACTTACGGAGTTTCAAGTCGAGCTGATCCAGCTTGCGTCACAGCTCAACGGCGACCACATCCTCAACTCCTATCCCTACATTGGGCGAGAAATGAACGTGGGCATGGCTAACAAGTATGCCGAGGATGCAGTTGAAAGGTTCTTGGAAGCCGGGAGGGCTGCTCTGAGGGCTGGCGCGAACGAGTCGGCCCTCGTCACCATGAGGCCCTCCCTAACCAGCAGAACTGCGGAAGGTCAATCCGAGAGGGGCCATGAATCCTTGTGATTGTTCAGGTGTTCCCACATTTCTGTCTGAAAATATAGTGGAATGAAGATGTGGTGATGAATATATGTGATGCTGCATGTGTATATAAAGTAGTTTAGAATATATATGAATTTGGATATGTGGAAATGAAAATTTGCTTGTAATTTCTATATTTGAAATATATTATTGAGTCTCCCTGTTTGTGCTGAGTTTTTATTAATGCAGAATAGCTCTTCATTTTTTTTCAAATTTATTCACTATTTTATGTTATAAATAGAGCAAGTTAGATTTACAAACCTAAATTGATTGATCTAGATTTCTTTTTTGGATCTCCTCTTTACTTAACATTATGATAACCTCAATAACTTGTTATGATCTTTAATATGAGATGCATGTGACATTTGCTCAAAATTTGAAGATTTACGCAAAAATTATAATTGATATTCATGATATATATATCCTGTGTGAATGTAATATAATAATAATAATCATAGTAGTACTAGTAGAAATAGTAATAGTAATTTTATAAAATATAAATAATGTTTTTCTTAACAAGAATTAATATATTATATTTCTTTTGTGGGAGCTGATGAAACATTAGCGTATTTCCATGGGAGTACACATTTATACCTAGCACATTTTGATCATAATACACTATATACAAATCCACGTGTAAAAAACCATGAAAATATTTTTCAGAACATTGTTGTGTGTAAGCCGAATGATTCAATTTATGTGTGTACAAACCGTATTGCAATGTTCACTATTGAATTTGATACGTTCTTATATTTTATTTTACTCGCGCATTGATTTGAACATTGCAGAACCATCTAATGCCGAGTCGGTGGTGGGGATATAAGATGGAGCTGCAGCTAGCGACGATGGAACAACTTTCGTCACAGCGTCGTACCAAGACTTCTGGGTGAGCGTACATTCTGATAACGTGGGAGAGAGTACAGAGGCAACTGACGTTCGAAAGTTTTACCAGTTCAACCACGAATTTCTTGTGAGGAGAGCACTCAACATATTTGATCACTATAAATTCAAACCATTTTTCTGGCTTCAAAGAGCGCCTTGATAATTGATATTATATATCATCTGTAATATGAACATGTACAAATAAGTTATGGTTTAATTGGATTTTAATTTTAATATGAATTAGACGTGATAATTTTTGACACGACACGAACTCGCACAATAATAATGGGTTATTGTTGAGCCTTAATGGGTTCTTGTCATTATCGTGTCGACCCAATAAAGACACGAAATTTTCGTGTCGTGTTCATGTTATGTTTGTGTTATCCGATAACATATCGTGCTTCGTGTTGTGTTCGTGTTATTCGATAATATATCGTGTTTCGTGTCATATTCGTGTCGTGTTACCCATTAAGAAATTAATAAATAATATTTTTTTAAATTTTATTATTATTATTATTATTACTACAATTTTATCATTTATCAACCTAATTTAACACTTTTCACAAGTCAATATCATGTTCGCGGCAATATCGTATTATCAGATCGAGTTCTTAACAGGTCAATGTCGTGTTCGTGTTTGAGGCTTAATGGGTCATTTCGTATTCATGTCGAGCATATCCTTAAAAGATCGTGTTCGTGTCAAATGGGTCGTGTCACTATCGTATCAACACAATAACGACCCGACACGTACAAATTGCCAACCCTAATATGAACATTGATTTGTGCATTGCTATGATCTAGAGTTAGTTTGGAGATTCCATAACTTATTTTCATCCCTTTACCCAAAATACTGCTAAGACCATGTAAGCATTGTTTAGAATAATATAATTTGTATACATGTGCATTGTATTAATAGTTGGGAAATGAAACCCCATTTGCAAATGAGACATGATTTATTAAAAGTTCTCAAATGTAGTTTCTTTCATTTGTGCATTTTGATAAATGGAATGTTTTTTGTATTTAATGTAGCATTACCTAACAAAATTGAATATACTTAAGCCAAGTAGACATAAATTGAGCATCATAAAGAACATCACTTTGAGAATTTTTGGAGAATGCTAGAGAATTTGGAATTTCTTTATTGCTTAAACACTTGTATTACAATTTAGATGATTATAAATTACAAGAAAGGTTTCTTATATATGAGTTATTGGACCTTTTAGAAGTTCTACAAAAGCGTACAATATTCTGAAATATTTTATTAATCTCCCATAGTATTATATTATCTTCTGTTATCATTTATTAGAGAATTCCATACAAGTTAGGGGCATCGAGGTGGTATAAAAGAATTCTAGAATCTCTTATTTTTTTAGGGTTGGCAATTTCTGACACGACACGATAACACGACACAAACACGCACGATAAAAGCGAGCACGAACACGACACGAACCTGTTAAGCTCAAACACGAACACGACACGAACCCGTTAAGCTCAAACACGATAATGACACGACACGAAAACGACCCGACACGATAAAAATTAACCATACTAAAATTGTTAGTTTTACACTTAGGACAAAAAAAATTAATACGACACGATAACACGACACGAACACGCACGATAACGATGAGCACGAACACGACACGAACCTGTTAAGCTCAGACACGAACCCAACACGAACCCGTTAAGCTCAAATACGATAATGACACGATACGATAAGACACGACACGATAACGACCCAACACGCACGAATTGCCAGCCCTATATTTTTTATTCATTGTAACGTTCTCCTCCACCTAATTTTACTATACTCTAGTCACATGGCCTGGTATTTTGCCTTTGATTTACCTCTTTGAACCTCTTTATCAGGGCTGGCCCTGAGGCCGCGCGGGAGGTGCGCCGCACCAGGGCCCCAAATATATTGGGCATCATTTTCATAGAATTTTTACTATTAATATATTATTTATTTATTTTAGTATTAAATTTATAAAATTATATTAATCCCAAAATAAATAAATTCATCTTTAATTAAATTAAAATAAAACAGTAGATGACTCAAATTTATATTTTGTTTTATATAAGTTAAAAAACTCAAATAAAATAAATGATAAGATATCAAAATATTATTGTTGACAATATTATATTATTTATTTTATGATTTAAAAATGTGATTAGTCTATTTAAAAGAATTTGATAAACATGTTCTTGAATTTAAAAAAAATGATATAATAGATTGTTAGTTACTCCGTCCCGCTTAAATAGGCCATTTTCATTTTGATACATTAATTTCGGAGCTATTATTTAGTAGCTAATTGTGGTTAATAATAAAATTAGCAATCATAATTAAGCGGGACGGAGGTAGTATTTTATAACAAATAGATTGTGAAATTCTTAGTGTCGAATTTGGTTAAAAAATAAAATAGAATTATGAGGTTATCTGTAAATTATTGGTATGAATTTTGCTTGTTTATTTTATTTAAGATTTGTTTATTGATGAATATAATTAATACTTGCATGATTTTAAAGTAAAAAAACATGAGTTTTTTTTTTCAATTTATACTTTTTGAACAACTTGTAATTAAAGATAATATGAGCTATATTTTATTAATTTTTTATTTATAATTATAATAGTAAAATAAGAGCACATCTATACTCATTGCACAGAGCCCCCGAAATTACAGAGTCGGCCTTGCTCTTAAGGATCTAACTATTGGTTCCGGTTTATCAAAGTAAAATGTAAATGTGCAGTGGAAAAAATATTTGTTCAGTTCAGTGTTAAGTACTTATCCAAGCTGAGAGTGACGAGTCAGTTTGGTCTGTTTAAAAAAACTTAAGTACGTGTCGTTTACTTTAGCTTAGCAGTCAGTATTCAGAGTATACTCCAACACTTGAGTGTTGGGTTTCAAAGTAATATAAAGATATACTGACAAGTAAAGAAATAAAGCGATAAACGACAAACAAGTTTATAGTGGTTCGGACTAAACCGTCCTACATTCACTCTTCAAACACTTGGTCTGAAAATTCACTAAGCTTAGAACGTTTACAGGTGCTCCTACGATCTATTGCTTGTCGGTGAATGCCTCGTCCACCGTTCCACAAGCGCACTCGCATGGTCCTTGCTTGGTTCCTCGCTTCACAGCTCCTCAGAGTGTGGGCGCACCACTCAGCCTCCTCGTTGCCAGAATGGGGTGTTTAAAGTTCCCTGTGAACTTTCTCTTCTACGACAGGTTGTTCGTAAGAGTGAGAATACAAGATGTACTTGAATGTTGTAGTTTTTCTTGGAGAGAAAAACTACCAAATGGTAACTCAAGAATGCGAAGATTCTAAGTCTCGTATTCACTCAGTGACACACGGAAAGCTGAATAGCCTAGAAGTAAGTTCACCTTGCTAAACTTAAATTTCCCGTGGGAGATTACAGAACTTTATGACTGAGAGTTTTTGTAGTCTTGAATGAATATTCGTGTGGGTAACCTTTTTCTTCGATGATTTCTCTGGTGTTTATGCCCGAGATGTTGAAGGTTTGAATTTAAAACCCGTTAGAGATAAAATGGAAGATGTCCAATTAGATGTCTCTATTGGTTGTAGCGTTCGGCGGGTAGGTGTACTTATGGTAGAGGTTTTACACCTTTTTTTGACTTTGAAAGCGATGACTCATCTTTTGTCAGAACGACAGTATTTTGCCAGTATGAGGAATCCCGGACTAAGTGTCCTAGGTAGCGAAACTTAAAGTTTCGAGCTTGCAGACTTTAAGGCTTCTCCAATCCTTAAGGTATGTTCTTCTTTTGGTTCCTCCTAATATGTTGGGACCTAGACTAGAAAGTCTATACTGGTATTGTCATACTTGCATCTTCGTGTTGATGGCGTCATCTCTTTAGGTATACTTGGTCCCATGCTGCTTCAGTATGACTTGGATAATTTCACCATACTATACTGGATTCGTACTTGACGGAATCCATACTCCGCTAGACTCTTTTTTTCAGGTTTGACATGCGTACTGCCTTCTTCTGGCATGTTGAGTCTTCCGTGCGTACTAGACTTTTTTACTAGTCTAATTTTCGATGTTAGTATCAACTAACGACTCGATAAAGAACATATGCAGGACTTTACGTTTTTGCACTTAAGCTAAAAAAACTAACTAAGATGACTTTTACAATCTTTGACTCACCAAAACATAAAATAAAAGAAATGATATTTCTATCGAATTTCCTAACAATATGAAATAAATCTTAATATTGAATCAAAATTACTATGCGAAATATTCAATTTTTCCTCTGACATTATCTCATAAATAAAGAATCGAAAGGGAACATTTTCTTTAGATGCTGGGTCTACTTCTTTCAATTCGTGATTTGTAAAATTTGCATAATGTTTCATTACCAATCATTTTTTTATGTTTATTGTTTTGTTTATGGTGCATGCTTGTTTCCTGGGCATAAATGCAAATACGAGTCACCATCTCTTATAATATGTGTTGTATCATTTACTTTGATCTCCAAAATGAAAAACATTATAAACGATTGTGAGTTGGGAGGGACACTGACCAAGTGATCATCAAAAGAGCTTCTAAACTAAGGAGATTTCTATTCTTATCGAAATTCCAACATTAATATAATATGAGCCTTCACGAATTTATTTTTGGGCATCTTCATTTCAAAAGACCGAATTAGATGAATTTTTATGTTTAAGGAACTATTTTCTTTATTTCTCTAATGCGGAACTTGAGTATTGGGAAACCTAACACCTTCCAAAGGAAAAGATTTTTTGGTAAGGCTGATTTTGGTAAGCTGCCAACATTGGTATTATTGAAGGTGTTAGGTTTCGCAATACTCAAGCTGAGAAACATTTCGCAATACGCTAATGCGGAACTCGAGTATTGCCGGAAGTTCTATATAATGAGAGTGTTTATCTTCCCATATTTTCCAAAGGAAATGATTTTTTGCATTCAAAATCCGTGGTTGGTCTTATGTATTATTGTTAATCCACAAACCCTTATGTCTAATCAGTTTAATGAGTAATCGGCGCTGCCTAATCCATCTAAATGTCGATTTAGGTGGCCGATTAAATGGGCTAGGTGTTAACTAGTCGGTTCAACAGCCTATTTTTTATACTTTTTAAAAAACAATTATAATTTATATAATTTTAATTTTTATTTATTGATAAAAAAATTTATAAACTTAAGATATAATAAATTAGCTTACTGATTAACTATTGTCTAGAAAATGTCTAGGTTCCGTCTAAATCACCTACATTAGGCCTACTCGAGCGTTCGATAACTTTTATTTATTTTGTGTTTTTTAAATCCAGTGTTTTGAAAACGTTACAGTCAAAACATTACTTTAAAAATTCTAAAAAATAATTATATTAGTTGCTGCTAGGAAAAACGTAATTATTTTGTTTACTTGTGTTCCATTTATCAATACATTTTTGGTGATGTTTGTTTAATCTAAATATTTTACAATTAACAAATCGTCATAGTTGACTACCGAGACAAGATGAGTGAAAAATGGAACCACCATCTCAAACCACGAGGCTTTTATTACATCATATTTTTTAAACATTTAAATTTAAATTAATGTATTTTATTTTGTAAATATATATTTACAAAATTATACACAATATAGTTGTCACTCATTCTTAAGAATTTAAGATAACACAAGGTCAAATTACAATCTGCTTTTTTTTTTTAATAATAAAATACATTTATTTAAACTTACAAATGATTTTATCATTACAATACTCCTTTTTTTAATAGATATACATTAATTTTTAAACACACATTCACTTATACACCCAGATGTCCCTCGTGAAACTCGAACATGTGACCTCTCAGCCGAATACAAGATGCTTTAACCACTACATCTCGAGCCAAGGACCAATATGCCCTTTTTATGAATTGATAATGCTAGTGCACCTCTTCTCATATTAATTGGAACAATATAAACTTACAAAAGGGTAGAAATCACAACAAACTATTTAAATCTCTATCAATCAATTATTTTGAAACCCCAAAATCAAGTTAATGAGGTTATGGGATTAATTTATCAGCCCTCATCTCATCAATCCAATAAATAATAGAGTCCAAAACATGATACCTGGTTTTGAATCCAATCAAATCAATCTTGCTGCGGCTGCACAGCATCTTTGCTGGGCATCGAAACATCTGATCCATAAACTCCCAGCAAGCCAAATCCTTCATCTCAGTCTCCACAAGCCCTTCTTTAGCTACTATTTCCTTCCAAACCCCTTCCTTACCAGCCATAGCTGACGCAAACGTGAAATCACCCGAAAACTTGCAGTTTTCGGGTGGTCCCACGCCCAATTTGGCCCCGATGGCGGGCCAAATTTCCTTCCAAGAAAAGTTTTCTCCATTTATCGCATTATAAGCTTCACCCTCCACGCCCTGCTCGTGGCGGGTAGCAACAAAAATGTGCTGATCCGCCACGAGGCGGGCGTCGGAGGCGTCGACGTACATTTCCTCCCAACATTTCTTGTTGCCACCAAACACAAAGGGCATGTTTAGGTACTTGCATATAGTCCCATAAACACAAATGCTACCAATCAAGTTGTAGTAAGCTCGTTTCGAGCTACCGATTATGAACCCGGGCCTATGAATAGACCACCCCACCTTGTACGACGGCAAGGTCTCTTGCAACAAATCTTCGAGGCCGTAATAGAAATTATGGCCTTCGTTAACCCTCGGTGTCTGCTCGTCGTAGCAAATATCTCCCTGCTCGGGCAACCCTCGCAAGGAGATGTAGTGTTTCGCTCCCGTCTGGAGCGAAACGTGCCTAAGGCTCTCCGCCTTAGGAAGGATGGCGATGAGGGCATTAGCCATCATCGCCCTATTCTGCTCGTAGCATTCGGGGCTGTCCAATGGAAATTGGCTGGCCCACGTGATCCAGAAAATGTGGGTCACATCAATCATTCGTGACAACTTGTCTCGAACCTCACGAGAATCGAGGAGGTCGCATGATACAAAATTGTACCCGTGATGTGCATCGTCGAAGGTCATCGTGGAATCGGGCTGACGGGCTATTCCGTACACCTTCCAGCCGAGCGAGAGAAGCCGCCGTGCTAGCTCCTTCCCCACCAGCCCCGTGACTCCGAAGATGGCTGCTACATTTGTATATTTTTCGATTTTGGCAGCCATTTTTTTTTTTGTTGGTTTGAGCTTTGGGCTGCTCATGCACTTGCTTTTACAAGTGAATATGATTTATATACTAGTTGAAAGCATTAATGGCAGCCTACAAAAGGAGTGATAAATCAGCCTAATTTTATTGGAAAAAGATATTCAACGATCAAAGTCCTTATTTGTAGGAAAGATTTGTGGCTTTCTCCTTAAGAAAAATCAACAAGACTAGTTGTAGTTGTAGATGGGTAGGAGAGAGAGAGAGATAGCTAATTAACTTTTTTTTTTATAAGTGTATATAACATGGGATTATAATTAAATGATTTAGTGGAGAGTTTTTTATGCTACAATTTTTTTATTTTTTTTTTCAGATCACACATGGGTAGGGGTGTAATTGAACTGAGTAGTGTCTTGCTCAAGTTTAACTTGTTTAGAGTATCAAGTCGAGTTCCGAGCTTTTTAATCGAATACTTTGAAGTTCACAAACTTTATCAAACTTTAATCGAGCATAAACGAACTTTCTAAATTTAGAATATATTCATAATATTCATTATTACTCCCTCCTTCCCACCTCAATTGTCCCACTTTCCTTTCTCGTCCGTCCCACCTCAATTGTCTCATTACTTAAAAAGACAATTTTTTCACACTCAACAATAAAATATTAATTCCACTCAACTTACTTTACACTCACACTTCTTGGTTATTGTACCCGGTCAACCCGGGACAATTCAGCCGGGACGGAGGGAGTACTTTGCAAGAAAATTTATTTATTCTAAAATTAATATCATATTCATGCTCAAATTCAATAATTTCTTATTACTATAATGATTTATCATTATTATTACTCTTATATTATGAAAATATTCTTTTACAAAATTAGTTATTGTATATTTCATACTAATATTAGTCAACAAACTTGCTCACGAGCTCGTTAATCGAATATTATTGATTTGTTTAACACACGAGCTTTGCTAAACGAACTCGAACGAATATTTATCAAGTCGAGATGCGGGTAACTCAAAAAATGATTTTATTTCACAACCCTATACATAGGCCCATTCTTTATTGAACATATTGGTCAAATAATTGACGAAAATATTTTATTGATTTGTAATAGAAAAATGATTGTTAAAAATGAAAAGTTGGCGACTTGGAAGCAACTGCTTGATGAGTGGGTCACCAGCCGTCATCTTGTTGGCATTTCAGTTGAAAGAAATTCTTCCTCCATTTTTTTATGCCAATTGTATAATGATGCAATAATTTGATATGAATTATAACAATAATAAATTTGAACTTTGAATTAAAGTTTAATGGATTTAAATTTTTGTTAGATCAACACGATAAATATATAAAAATTTTGTATTAGTTTCGGATCGAATAATATATTAATCGGATATGGAAATCTGTTAACAAATTAACAAAAAAAAATATTTTATTTTATTTTATCTACAATAATTAATAGTTATCAAATTTAAATTTTGTCATTTATATTAATGTGATTTATTTTATTTAAGTATTATTATTATATTAACTATTTTCTATTATGTTAATCTCATTGTTGAATTTTTTACTATTTTTCTTTATTTTGAATTTTTATCGGGTTTTTATATCATCATTATGGTTCTAATGGATCGAATTTTTATCGGATTCTTATCGAAGTCATATTGTTATCGTGCAGATTTAGATTTGAGTTTAATAGATCAAATTTTAATACAAATTTATGTTTTATAAATCAAATCATTAACGGATTGACACGATAAAAATTCAGTCGGTACAAATTTATATAACTACTCTCATGTCTATCACTGCCACATGGGAAGTATGAGGACAGCGTGATCATCATGTTAGCTTATTAAAAAATATCATCAATTCAATCCACTAGTCTTAAAAAAAATTATAATTCATGTCCATAAACTTGAGTAATCCCTTTCCTACTATTTCTTATTTTCTCTAATTAATGCAATTAGTGGGAAAAGAGTATATTTTTTGTACAATAACAATTAATTTGATTGATATTGTAAAATCCCCTAAACTTCATTTCTTATTAATACTAAGAAGGCATTTGGTTTAATTGTCAGGAATCATTATGAGTATAAGTTTAATAGTAAAAGGAATGTATAAGATTTTAATTTGAGAATCATACACAATTTTGATATTTAGTTTATGAGATAGTCTTGAAAATTATTTTTAATTATGATAAAATATAATATGATATGGATACATACATACGATACAAAATTAGAGAAAGTAAAAAAAACACGTAAAAAAAATTAAATAAAAGTATGAATAGAAACAACCAAAAATTAATTTTAAGTTTTAGCTGGAGAGGTAAATCTCCTTACCCCAGTTTTAATATTTGGAATTTAGTATTCTAATAAACTCCAAATGTATTATAATTGCATAAGCCAAACAAAGATAACAAAATCTGAGATTAGAAACAATCGAAATCATGAAGTTTAATACTCATTAAAAAAATCTTTTCACATCAATAAAATATTAATTTCACTACACTCATAAATATTGGTTACTGTGCCGAAACCAAAAAGGACTAATGTAATGAGACGGAGGGGGTAGTATTTTAGTTCTGAGTATATATTGAAATATTTTTGGATAGATAAATAGTTTAATAATAATAAAATAAAAGAATTTTTTTGTGATTACATATGTGTGTTGGTGATGGAATACTTAATCTATAAATCTGCGATTTTGTTTGGATTTCATTCTTCTATCAGTATATATAGAATCGCTACAAGAAAAACAGTAAGCAACAACAGTTAAAAAGTATTGCACGGACGGTGGCGCACAGGGTTTGGATCTACAAAGGCGCGGTGGCGCAGGGTGGATCGCGGTTTGCGAAGGGGGGAGGGCGGGGAGGATTACCTATGGCTGGAAGGGGATTTCAAAATATAATGTTCAATTAATTAATTAAATGTAAAAATAATTAATAATACATTGAAATATAAAATAAAATAAAATTAAATAACAACGATATAGTAAAAGTGTTGTCTTTTAACGTATTTTTGTGCTAAAGACAACACTTTTATTTTTAACATTACTTTTTAAATATACTATGTTTTCTATGTTGTACACTATTTTTCTTGTAGTGAACTAAATACATTTATTTGGTAATGATAGGTTAGGGTCCAAATCTCATTTATTACATTTTATTTTTGACATAGGTTAAGGTCTAATCTCCTTTACTACATTTTTATTTTTGACATATAGGTTAGGGTCCAAATCTCATTTATTACATTTTACTTTTGACATAGGTTAAGGTCCTAATCTCCTATACTACATTTTTATTTTTGACATAGGTTAGGTATGACGTTACAGATCTCCTTAAATACAGCTTTACTTTTGACATAAGTTAGGTTATAGGATAATTATCGATTAAGAACCCAAAAAATAAATTTTTAATTTAAGATTCGGAAAATATTGAAGTTCTCAATTTATGATGTGAGAATCTTATAATCTTTCGAGTTTTGAATTGAGAATTTGTGTGATCTTTTAAGTTTTAAATTGAGAATTAATCTTTCGGGTTACAAGTTTATAATTAAACTATCTTTAAGATCCTAAATTGATATTACTCCAAATTATTTACTCAATTGATTGTTATTTAAGATTAACAAAAACTTGCGTTAGGCACGCCTAAACGGTTTAGGCGGGTTTTATCCATACCCAAATGGATTCACCCATCCCAAATAGGGTTTATTAATCCCCAATTAGAGTATATTAAATGGGTACGCGTGTCTAACCTGAGACTTCCCTTTAAAATTTTAATTTTGGTTTGGCATAATACTCAAATACGATTAACTCCTATTATATTTATTCAATTGGGTGTTCATTAATTACTATTCTATTTCATTTAGAGATGTTATATAAAGTTTAACATATAACTTTTTCTCAATTATAATTATAATATCTAACGATAATATCTAACATTTGAGATAAAAGTAAATAAAAAAGACTTCGAAGTTTGATTAGATTAGGACTGTTTTTATTAATGCATTCGTAATTATTGAAGGTTACACGAATAAAGAGATAAATGAGACGTAGCCAACAACAAATATAAGATGGATTTTCTTATAATAGTTAAAATATGCTTTTAAATTATTTATGAAATCATGCCTAAAACGTTTGTTGTATTTTTTATGTGTCCTCTTGACTGAAAGGCGGTTAGAGTATATAAAATATGAGTTGGGGAATACAACCAAAGCTTTGAACATTTTGAGAGTCAAGAAAAATATGAATGGTCGGTTTTCGGTGGCTCTATGAGATCCAAGATTAGTGCACTGTAGTGCGAGACTATTGGGTTTGTATACTGAAAGCATTTATTATAGTGTTTGTATATATTCAGCTTTACCTCCTATCTGTTAAATAATCTTACATGCGAGAACAATGGCATCCTCTTATCTCGTCGATAGGGAGATCATACGACGTGTAGGAGATTGCAGAAGACTGTATGGATTGTTAGACCTAGCGAGATACAAATTATAATTATCATAGCCAAGATAGCGTTGAGGATAAGTCTGTCGATGTAGGCTGCAACATAGTCGGATAGAAGTGATTTGTCTTGATCACTTGATATGCTGGTATGTGCGGCTGCGTATTGATTGAACCACAAGGAGATGTATTCTTCTGTTTGACTTCGGAGAATACAAGATCTCGTTACTTGGTTGAGTCTGAATCCCAACGAAGGTTCAGGAGTATTCATGGGTTGACTGTTGTTTTGATTTGCCATGGTGGAGAGCCTAAGTAACGTGCTCTTATACCCGCATCTTGGGTGACAACAACTCATGTAGAACGTTCTAACAACTAGAGTTAGATTACCATATCCGAGTAATAGGATGTGAACATTCCCTAAAGAGCTCAATAAGGTTCATTGTACTAAAGTTCTGCAGGCTAATTAAGTTCAAGCACGGGTGATAAAGTTTGAGTGGTACTGCTCATGAAATAAAATATTAATTAATTTTGTGAAGCTTCAATCAATTAATGAATGTTTAGTAACCTTAAATATGGGGATTCACCGAGTCATGCAACTTGTTCTCATAACGTGGTAATAAAGGGGTAGGTCAGTATTAATTCTGTGGTGAAAAAGAGTTAATATTAATAAATTAATTGTGTCCTGAGTTGTGGATATGTGAATTAATTAATTCATAGACCCACTTTATTATTTACATCAGGTCTGGCCCAACAAATTGCTTAAGAGAAGCCCATTAGGGCTTCAACCCTAGCACTATAAATAGTCCATTCTCCTCTCAGATTTCATATGTTGAAAAACTCTGAAATCCTAGAGAGTAGAGAAAGGGGGCGGTGCCTACTATAGTGGGAGAAGAAGAAATTTGACTTCGTCTCGTGCAGCGCAATCCTGTGGAATACTCACCAGTAGCAGGATTGGAAAATCAAAGGGATACAGATCTAAAGACCTGATCTGGAGAACACAGGATTTTCTAATCCCTTCTTTCATTTGAATCTTGAATTGAATTGCAATATATTCAATTCTCTTTCCGCATATTCAAATTGTATGCGTGGTTGAATTAGATTTGGATTCAACGCGGTTCGAGATTCAGACCCTACGGAATTAAGGTAAACCTAAGACCATCAAATTAAATTCACATGATCATGTGTAGGGTTTATCATCGATTGATAATTGTTTACAATATCAATAAACGATCTGGACTTATATGGATTAAGTGATTTGATTCACGACAACGAAATTCCTTCACGAACCTAGTGAGAGAAAGGTGTTACGAGATAGGTCGGATATCATGATCATGGAAATGGTCTACTTAATTCCGGATCACATTTTTAAGACAAATAGTGAGTGGATTGTATTGAGAAACTGCACAATTATGGTTAATATGTTTTGGAATACATGGGCTTATTTTAAAGTAAAATTCCATATGTTACCATATTATTAAATATGGCATGTCAATCTTATACACATATATTTTGGCAATATATTTACTAAATACAATTTACTTAGCTCTGTATGTTTTATAAATGTGCAGGTTGAACAGTAAAAAGAAACGGTGGTGTGTTGAGCATTTTTTGCACTCAAATTATATGGAAATACCGAAAGGTGTGTATCTTCATATATGTATTCCAACTGCACTACATATACTACACTGCTTTGAGCTTCACTCTCGATTATTATTGTTCACCTCCATTTGCCATGCTCTAAATATTCGGGAAGTTAGGAGGTAAAAAATATTATATATATCATGCAATTATGAAATTTCTATTGCACTCAAGCGCCTACCTAGTTTATAAAAGAGAAAACAATAGAAATCATAGAATCACGAAATTTAATTAGTAGAATAATAAAATGAATAGCAATAATGATAAAGATATGTAGCCACATAATAACATAATCATAGACTATTAGAGGTTCTTTTCATTATTGAACCACAACCTTTAGAATTTCTTCTTTTTCTTTTTGCCCTTTTAAAAAAATTATTTTCTTTCATTCTTTAAATTTTTAATTGTGCCAATATAGTTCATTGGGCTGGTACACTCGGCCTGGTGATAGGGAGCCCAATATTTAATGCCAATATTCTCAAGTTGAAATAATATTCACTTTGAATATAATGATTAAATTTTTTTTTTATATCAATTGATTATTGTTGGAAATTCGGGGTTAATTGAATAAATTTCTCGACAAATATTTAAATTTTTCATAATTAAATATTTTTTGTGGTATATAAATTCTCAAATCCGAATTTCAATTAAACCACAAATTGACATATTATGGTGTATGAGATAATTAAACATATGTATAATGTCCCAAATTGATACAAGTTGAGACTTGTACGTGTGTAACAATAAGGGGGCGTTTGGCTTAACTGTCCGGAATCACTATGGGTATGAGTTTGATAGTAGAGGAAATGGGTATGGGTTTATTTTTGGAAATCATTCTTAATTCTGATGTTTGATTTACTATATGAGTTTTGGAATCATTTTCAATTCTGATGATTTATTTTTTAAGTTTATAGATTTATAAAATAATTAAATTGTTATACAAATAATAATTAATTTAATAATAAAAAATAACAAAATAAATAAATAATCTATTTATCTTCTTATTTGTTTTATAAAATATAAAATTAAGATACACAATAAATGATTGATTTTATATTATTATTATAATATATTAAAAAGAATAATATGTAATTATAATAACATATAATATTATAAATAATATAATTATCAAAAATATTATAAACAAAGAAAAAGTAAATAAATAAGAAAATAATTACAAATAAAATGAATTAAAAAAAATTAAGAAATAATTAATTAATTTAATAATAAAAAATTAAGAAAATATAATTATATTAAAATAAATAAATAATACATTTATATTCTTATTTATTTTATAAAATATAAAAGTAAGATAAAAATAAATGATTAATATAATAATATTATTATTTTAATATATTAAAAAAATAATGTATAATTATAATAACATATAATATTATAAAATAATATAATTATCAAAATATTTAGAGTAATATTATATAAATAAATAAATAAGAAAATAATTATAAAATAGTATGAAATAATTAATTTTGGTAATGAGATATGGGAATGAAAATGAAACCCACCATTTTGGAGGGTTTTGGTGATTCTCAAATATTTGGGTATCATTCTCATTTTTTCATTCTCATACCCTTTAACCAAATTGTGGGTTTCGGAATCATTCCATTTCCTCATTCCGAAATCCACCAACCAAACTCCCCCTAAGTGTGCATTGGTGGTACATGTTAGTATTAACATGGACTGATTGTTAAGCCTGTCGGATATTAACAAACATCGAGATTAACATTTGTATTGTGCATACACACATAGTTAACTCAGTCAACGCAGTAGTTACAACATGTGAGGACAAGGATATTATGTGCTCGATAATTTGGGACATAATTTGTAATTGTCGTAATAATGATGTCAGTTTTTAACCAACGTGTTAATGATGCCGGTTTGTAACTGACAAGACAATGATGATGTTGTAATGCCTCGATATTAAGTGTCGAAATTTAACCGTCACGAGCACTTAGTATTTGGTTTGTAATGTCACGATATTAGTGACGAGAGACGTAACCGTCAACATCATAATGCTCGGTTTGTAACTGTTGATCGTATTCAATTATCGATCGTAACCCCCTAGGTGGACATGTCTATAAATAGACAGACATGCATAGAGCTGTCTCCGGTCCCCAGAACATCCGACATCAGACAAGCTCACTTAGTCAGATACTGCATCTTTATTCCCATATTACTGCATCTTTTTCGTTGTTCTTAAGCAACTCAGTTTCACCTTTGTTCAGTTCGCCCGAGCCTTTTTGATTGTGTTGTTGCCTCGAAAAGGACGAAGTCGTTTTACCTTTGGGGACGATCGCCGGTTAATAACCACTACGTTGGCGAATTCGTCTTGCGGGAAAAGGGCTTCCTCGACTCGGCTTTGTTTTATTTCATTTTATTTATTTTATTTTATTTTATTTGTTTTCGTACTAGAATTACTTGCAGTTCGACTTGTAAAAACTTGTTGTACTAGACATAATTTGTTGCAGTGTTTTCAGTCTTGTACCAAGGATCTTATATCCAACAATCGCAAGACGAATTACTACTTTTCAAGATCTAAGATGGATGATCACACTCTCAATGGTGCTGGAGGAAGCAACTCCAACAACGCATGTCAACTCCCTCTAAATGCCCAAGCCGACAAGCCCTTCAAGTCTGGAGGTGTGGACTTCAAGACTTGGCAACAAAATTTTTTTTCTACCTCACCACTCTTGGATTGACTGCCTACTTGAAGGAAAACAAGCCCGAGCTTGTCGACGATGAGACCGATCAAAATAAGAGAATTGCTTTTGATAATTGGTGTCATGGCGATTTTATTTGTCAAAATTTTGTATTAAATTGTTTAGTTGATCCTCTTTATGTCGTGTATTGTAATGTAAACACCGCAAAAGAACTATGGAAACAAATAGAGAAAAAGTATAAACGGAGGACGCGGGTACTAAGAAGTACATCGTGGCCAACTACTTGTCATACCAAATGGTTGACAATCGTTCGGTGGTAGAACAAGTGCAAGATTTTCAACTTATTTTGCACAATGTTCACGTTGAAGGGATGCTACTCCCCGATGCCTTCAACGTGGCTGCGGTCATTGAGAAGTTGCCTCATTCGTGGAAGAATTTCAAGAGCTACCTTAAGCATAAGCAAAAGGCTATGTCTCTTGAAGATTTGGTTGTCAAACTTCTTATTGAATAGGGCAATCGAAAGGTGGATCCTAAGCCGAGAGCTATGGATGCCAAGGCAATTTTGATGGAACGTGGTGGTCCATCAAAGAAAAGGAAAAGGCCTAACCCGTCGAACAAGGGGATTGTGATCCAAGAACTTAAGTTCAAAGGGTGTTTGCTACAATTGTGGGAAGAATGGGCATATGACAAATCAATTTAAAAGCCTAAAAATAAAAATTAAGGCAAAGCAAAGATGGATGTCAATAATGTTGAACCCGATGATGATTGGGATGATGACTTGTGTGCCGTGGTTTCCGAAGTTCACCATGTCGACAATCCACATTAATGGTTTGTTGATACAGGCGAAACATGTCATGTGGCTCCCGATAGGAGTGTGTTTGTCTCTTACAAGTCTGTTGAAGGAAGAAAGCTTCATATGGGCAATCAAGCTTCTTCAAATGTGGTTGGAGTGGGCAATGTTGTGGTCAAACTCACTAGTGGCAAGGATTTGACATTGAAGGATGTGCTTCATGTCCCAGACATCCGAAAGAACCTCGTTTTGGGCTCTTTACTTGTAAATCATGGATTTAAACTTGTATTTGAGTTTGAAAAGATTATCTTGTCAAAGTTTGGAAAGTTCATTGGTAGAGGTTATCTCGCCAATGGTCTTTTCAAGTTGAATGTAATGGCATGACGCCTAACCGAAAAGAATATCAATAAAGTTGAATCTACTTCTTATTATTTGATTGAGTGCTCTAATTTGTGGCATGTAAGATTGAGACATGTAAATCTTAATACGATAAAGAGATTAGTAAATTTGAATTTACTAAAAGTTGCTGAATTTAAATAAATTAAATGTGAAGTTTGTGTTGAGGCGAAAATGACAAAAATGCCATTTAATTTAAATAAACTAAATGTGAAGCACTAAACCTCTAGAGTTGATACACACGTATTTGTGTGATTTTAAAATGGTGCAAACTAGAGATGAGAAAAAGTATTTTATTACTTTTATTGATGATTGCACCAGATATTGTTATCTCTACTTATTAAAAAGTAAAGATGAAGCAATTGATGCCTTTAAAAATTATAAAGAAGAGGCTGAAAATCAATTTAGTCGGATCAAGATTTTTCGAAGTGATAGAGGTGAAGAGTATGTTGCACCGTTTGAAGAATTATGTGCCGCTTCGGGCATTATTCATCAAACAATGACACCTTACTCACCTCAGTCCAATAGTATTGCCGAAAGGAAAAATCGGACACTAAAGGAAATGATGAACGCCCTATTGTTATGTTGGGGCTGCCCCAAAACATGTGGGGAGAGACTGTATTAATGGCTAACTATATCTTGAATAAGATACCTCTTAAAGGGAAAGAGGTGACACCTTATGAATTGTGGAAATGTCGAAAACCTTCCTACAAGTATCTTAAGGTGTGGGGTTGTTTAGCAAAGGTCGAAGTATTTTTACCCAAGCAAGTTGCAATTGGAGCTAAAATAATCGATTGCATATTTATAGGGTATGTTTTGAATAGTGTTGCTTATCGATTTTTGATACACAAGTCAGATAATCCTAATGTGACCGAATGCACCACTATAGAGTCAAGGAATGCTATATTCTTTGAGCACGTCTATCCTTGTAAAGATAAGGAAGATTTACAGATTATGCCTAAAAAAGGACATACGAAGAGGCTACTAGTTCTACTCCTATAGAGGAAGAACTGAGACGTAGTCAGAGCGCTAGAGTGGCTAAAAGTTTTGGTCCGAATTTCATCACCTACATGTTAGATGATGAACCTTGAACCATTAGAGAAGCCTTAGCTAGACCGGATGCCTCACTATGACAAGAAGTCATTAATAGTGAGATTGAATCAATTATGCAAAGTCATACTTGGATTTTGGCCGATCTCCCAAAAGGTTGTAAGCCCTTAGGATGCATGTGGATCCTTAAAAGAAAGTACAAAGCCGATGGTTTGGTTGATAAGTATAAAGCTCGCCTTGTGGCGAAAGGCTTTAAACAAATAGAGGGAGATGATTTCTTCGATACTTATTCACCTGTGACTAGGATCACATCTATTAGGGTGCTTATACCGATTGTTGCTTTGCACAATCTCGAAATACACCAAATGAATGTGAAGACGGTCTTCTTAAATGGAGAGCTAAAAGAAGAAATCTATATGGATCAACTCGAAAGATTTGTAGTACCCAGACAAGAAAGAATGGTATGCAAATTGGTTAGATCCTTATACGGTCTTAAACAAGCGTTCAAGCAGTGGCATGTTTGTTTTGAGAATGCGATGTTGTCAAATGGATTCAAGTATAATGAATGTGATAAATGTGTGTACTACAAAGGCACGCTTGACAATTTTGTGATTGTCTGCCTTTATGTAGATGATATGTTGATCATGAGTAGGAATCAACAAATGATTGTTGATACTAAATGAATGTTGGAGAAGAACTTCGACATAAAATACATGGGTGTGGTTGATGTGATTTTGGGAATCAAAATCATAAGAAAGCCTAATGGAATTATCATATCACAATCTCACTACGTTGAGAAAGTGCTAAGGAAATTCGATGCTTATGGTAGTTCACCAGTCAAAATACCGTTAGAGCTCAATGTTCATTTTGTTAGAAACAAAGGTGACCCTGTTGTTCAAGAAAAATATGGTAGTCTAATATATTTGACTAAATGTACAAGACCAGATCTTGCATATGTGGTGAACAAATTGAGCAGATACACGAGCAATCCCAGTAATGATCACTAGAAGGCTCTTGTGAGAGTTTTGAGATACTTGAAGTATACTCTTAACTTGGGACTCTACTACACAAGGTTTCCAGTTGTACTAGAAGGGTACAGTGATGCCAATTGGATCTATGATTCAAATGACTCCCATTCCATAAGTGGATACG